>JAPMOR010040336.1:215851-227040 GCA_026543865.1 Argiope aurantia
TGAATATAGGAAAGTAACAAACAAATATTAGTATATATAGAATCCTCTTATTTTCCAATTAATTTAAAAGTAATAAACTTTAACTTAAATAATAATAAATATCATTTTTAATTATTAATAATCATATTATTAATAATTTAATCATGCAATAATGAGTTTCTGGATCTCGGAGCTTCACGAAAAATTATAGATTTGATCCAATTATTTTAAAGAGAGATAGATATAAAATTTAATTGATTCTTCTGATCTGTAACTCGTAGGTAAATAAGTAAGATGATTTAACCTTTTAAAGGGCCATTTTTTTCTAGTCATATTATGTTAAAATATTTTAGGCTTGAAATTAGAATAAGAAAGGGGATTCATTTAGCTTATTAGATAAATTTAATTTGATTATTCAATTAATTTGGTTAATAATAATTAAGTAACAAATCAAGACACAATATTTTGTCTGAGATAAAGAACTGAAGCATCTAAGTTTCTGACTTACTAAAAAAATTTATCAGAACTTATACCAACCTACATAATTTCATACAAAGATTGATAAATTTGGGGGGAAGCATACTTCCCACGGCCCTAGATAGGGTTAATATATCTATCAAATTTTTGTGCTGCGAGAAATGATAATATTAAAATAATATTTTATATGTATGCAATTGTAATTTTCGCTAATAAAAAATATACTGTCAAACAGGTCAAAAAAGAAATTAGCTGAGTAGTTAGGACATTTATAACTTACAAACCAAAAACACAATTCAGTAAAGGACAGCAATTGCCAAATTTTATAACTTCAGTGCAGAAACTGAAACTATGCGGTGATATATTAATAAATTTATATGACAATAATTAATAAATTTACATGGAAGTTATCATCCATAAAAATCATATTATATGAAAAATCATCATATTTATAATTACTTTTCCAATAATTCTTTTAATTTCTTAATATTTTTTTCTTAAAGATCATGTACTAAAATTGACTTACAACGAATTGTGAGATGCCAAATGCCTATACATTTCTTCCTCTGCGAATAGGTATCAGCATAGCGTAATCTTTCCAGCGATCACATTCCAATATCTCCTCTCTTAAATTCTTAAACTGTTCATCATCTTCATCATTCATTATTTGCATAAAACCGGAAAGGTCACTTCCTGATTGTTCTAAAATCTGTTGCATACAATCTATAACGCATTCGTCTGATATCAGTTTCAGCATCTTCTCCACTAACTCAGATGGCAAGTCATATGGATCAAGCAACCTTCCTAACGATTCTAAGAGTGGATGGCCATGGGCTAAAACGTTTCTCAGATTTATGCCGTTGAACAAATTCGTTGTTTTCTTCCAAAGTTTCTTCAATTCTTTCGAATTTAAAATGTTCATACAATCAAAAAGCAAAGTTTCAACGGATGCTTCAATTTCAGCATCTTTCAAATACAGCTGAACGATTTTTTCTTTCACGTGCATTTGTCTACGTGGAGTGGTAGCTCTTTCCCATAACTGCCGTATGGCACTGTCTTCATCGATTAGAATATTTTTAAGCATTTTTATGCGATTTCGAATGAATTCAAATTCACTACCTGGAATTTTTTTATTTTGTTTCTGCACTAACTTTAAAAGTATATTCTTGGCATCATCCGGCAATTCCAGCTTCTCACACAGCAACAGATATTCTCTTTTATCTATTTGCTTTGTCTCCATCTGCGATTTCAGATCCAAAAAATAATCATGAGCTGAATCAACAATTTTTTCAGTATCATCAATTAGACCAAGTTTAATATTTTCAGCTATTTCTTTAATTTCTTTGTTTTTCAAATTTAGTTTGTTGAGTTCCACTTCTATTTCTTCCGTAAAGTTAGTTTCTCGTTTTAATAAAGCTTTAACCTTTCGTTTGAGTTCAGATATATTTCGGAATTGTTTTGGAACACTCTGCACAATAAATTCTTTTTCTTTTTTATTTAAAAATGTCCATCCTTTTAGTGTCAAACAATACTTTTCAATATTTTTAAAATGGAAATTGACATTTTTTCTTCCTGGAATCTTCTGAAAAAATGTATCTGCAAGTTTTTCATAGTCCTCTAGAATTTTTGAAATATCATCTATAAAAATGTTAAATTTTGAACTCTCACTTCGGTTTCTTTCAGATTCCTTTATTTCTGCAGGACTTTCTGCTTCGTCGTTAGTTGGATAGTAAAGGTCAATATCTAAAACTTTCGGTAGTAACCAATCGTCATCAGATGCTACACTGAACACTTGGGGAAAATTTACATCGTTCTCTTCAGGTAATGTTTCTTTTTGAGGAGTTTCAACTTCCACAATTCTCTTTGCTCTAGTAGTTTCTTGTAAGATGCCGCCTTGGCATACAGTTTCTGAATCAGAATTTTTATCTTTTCTTTTGTTGATTTCATGTTTTAATTGGCTGTTTTCAGAACATTCAAAGTCTTCAGGCAGATATCCACTTACATTTTCATTAAAAACTGTAGAGGTATCTGGTTCTACGTTGAAAAATATGCCAAATTTAACAAATGTTTCAATGGGATTCACTGTCTGTTGGCTACTGTCACACATATCTTTAGGCTCTAACGACAAGCATTTTTCAGCTGTTGTATTTTCTTCAGAAGGAGATTCATTAGTGCTCGAATTAGTTAGGTTGCCTGCATTGGAAAAATGACGAACTTTTTCTTTAAGATTCACATACAGGAAATTTTTTTCTTTAAACAATAGTAACAAAGATCTGCGATAATCAGCCAATTTCCTATCTTTAGTCATGTATCTTAAAATGTTTTCAAGGCACCAAAAGTGACTCTCTGTTTCTTCTATAACTTTCTCAACATCATCAGCCTTAGAATTTCTTAAAACCTCTTTAACCGTGGAGATCATATTTTGAATAATGCATTTATAAAGACTGACCACACTTTTGTTAAGAATATTTCCTTTGTTATTTATATCATCTATTTTAGCTTTGAGAGAAGCTCGCATATCGTCGAAGTTGCGCTTCCACAGGATTTGATGGCTGTTTGAAGACAGGGATAATTTATTCTCTGCAAATTCTTCAGGAGAGAGCAAAATAGCTTTCAATTGATCTTCAGATACTTCTGAAACACTTCTCCTTCGAGCTTTGCAAACGGATTTTGTTGAATGTAATAATAAAAATGAGTCCAGCTGATATTTATGAATTGAATATATTGGTTGCAGAAGTTTTTTGAGCTCGGTTAGATCATTTTGTATTCCTATAAATAATTCCGTATCCTGTTGGAGAACATTTCTGTATGGCAATTCATGAAGTTTTAA
Source organism: Argiope aurantia (assembly GCA_026543865.1). NCBI lineage: Eukaryota > Metazoa > Arthropoda > Arachnida > Araneae > Araneidae > Argiope > Argiope aurantia. The sequence continues at coordinate 219,138 of JAPMOR010040336.1, forward strand.
ATGAGCTAAAAGATTCCGAATGTGTTTTATATATCTAATAAAATCACTTGGTAAACTCAAAATTAGAATTTTTTGAACAGAGTTGAAATCACTTTCTTTAAAGCATTCTCCCAGAACTTGCAGACATCTTTCAATGACTAGAATCGACTTCAAGTCTTTGACAATGACTTCGGTTGCTGCATTCAAATAGTGTTGCAATCTAAAGATAAGAAATTGACCATAAATTTCAGGTAAATTTATTAAAGTCCGAACGCCTGCCTCTGGTAATGTGGCTACAATATTATCTTCAGATAATTCTGTTCTGTCAAGAATTTCTTTAAAATTGCTCATCTGTCTTTGTAATGACGATCTTTCTTGGAATGTTATCCATCGAGAAACGAAATAAAAGTGCTTCTCATTCTCGTATTGTTCTAAATACTTTCTGAAAAAAAGAAAGAGAAAAAAATTTGATTCTACATCTAAATACGCATTATTCGGGAGCTTCAATCTTTCCTTCAAAAGGAATAAATTATCAAAGAGCATCAGAGATGAGCTAAAATCCAACTTATCAAAATAATCTTTGTGCTTAAGGAATTCTTTGAAACGAGAAATGTTATCATCCATATTTATAGACATTGATGAATCTCCATTGGTGTAATCAAAATAACTTTGATAAGTTGTTAGAATTGCCAGTATTACCTCTTTTCTTTGAATAACATCAAATTCTTTTATTTGGTCATAATAATTTATTGTGAGTCGAATATTGTTGATATTTTTGCACATTTCTAGTTGAAATTCATTAAATTTGCATAAATCTCGAAATAAGCACCAAGATTTTTCGCTTATTTCATCGGACTCTAGATCTTTCTCCAGCAATTTTAAATGATCCTTCAGACAGAGAAGATTTTCGACAATCACAGGATCGGGAGACCGCACTGAAGCATCCGTCTGTAAGCATGCATTGGCGGCGTGATCGTACAGAAGAGACACGAGATGTGATTCCTCTGATTTCAAGGCATGAAAGAAAGCTGATTTACCTGCGTTATCTTTCGCTCTGGGATCTGTTTCAAATCCTGCATCAACCAGTTTCGAAAGCAAGTAAGGTGACTTGCAAATAAAAGGTATAAATTGTAGGAAACCATTCTTAATTAGTGATATAAGGAAATTTTCAGTAATGTCCGGCAAGCGACTGACTTTTTGAATCATCTTTTCTTTACTGTCCATTATTCTCATTCTTCTTAAGATTTCTACTAAGGCCTGTCTCTGTTTTTGTATTCCAATTTCCTTAGGTACAAAAAAAGAAAACATTTCTTGGGAAGTTCCATCATTATTCGAGAATCTAAATTCACAAAGAATTGAAATATGTTTTGAAAAAATTATTTGCGGATTCGGTAAAAATTGTCCAGGAAAGATAACAATATCAATTTTATTCTGAAACTGTTTAGAAATAAGCACAATATTGCAAGACAACAAATTTGATGCGGCTTCTATATATCTAAAAAAATGTTCCGGCATTTGAGACATTATTTCATTATTTTTTATATAATTCTCAACTCTCTCTTTGAATGTTTTCATCAATTCAAACATTACTTGATCACAGAAACAGGCACTACAGTGAAGAAAAGGATTACATATTTCCATAGAATGCTGAATATTTTCATTTACCTTTTGATATCCGGTGAGACATTTCATTCGTTGCGTCAACTCATTCTTATTCGAAAGAGAAAAAGAGTGCAGGTATGCCAAAACAATATTCCAAATAATGTCATCACTTTTCAAAGTGGTAATTTTCCAACTGTCCGAAATCTGAATTGCAGGAAAAATGTCTCTTAGGAACTTAAAATCATACAAAATTGGCGCCATCAGTTTTAAGCGTTGAGAAAGAGTTCTTACACTTTTCGCATTCTCATCTATTGCTGAAATAAAAGGGGAAAATACCGAAAAAGCAACAACGGGTGAATTCTGTCTATCTCGTGAAACTGGAGCGATTTGAACAGCTGATAGAAACGACGATTAGGCGAAACTAGTTTTCTCTAATCAGAAGATAAACAAAACCTCCCATAGCTCAGTTGTTGAAACATGTAATGACATCTCTTATAGAAAAAAGTAATCAGTATTTGTTATATTTAAACTAGGTTTCATAAATACACAGAAAAATTTATTATATAACTCAATTACTACATATTTTCTAAAATAAGAAGGATATATTTTTCCTTATAAAATTGTTATTCAGTTCTTTCTTCATTTCAATTGTCCTTGGAAATTTTGAAAGTATTATTTGAAAAATAAATAAAAATTAAAAAAAAAATTTTATTTGAAAAACGCAAATATTTTTTTTATTTGTCGCATTTTTTTTAAATTTGCTTTTTAACTTTGATTTTAATTTAATTACTCTTAATTATAAATTAAGAAAAGACTCATTTTATTTTAATTGATCTTAATTATAACTTCAGAAGAACTTATTTTATTTTAATCGCTAAAATCAAAATTTCAAAGTAATGATATATTTTACTCTAATCCTTTTACTTTAATCATTTTCATTTCAAGTTTCAATATTAGATCATTTTATTTATTTTGCATTCAGTATAGAATTTTTTTTTTTGTTCTTTTTCTAGAGAAATGAACTAAAAAAAACTTTCGTAAGTCCTCTTAGTAAAGAATTTAAAAATAGTACCTTTTATTATTTTACAAATATTTATTCAAGAAAACGAACATTCCATTTGAAATTAATTTACAGAAATAGTTTAAATTTAAAAACAAAGCAAATTAAATTTTAATTTTTAATTTGAATTTTACCAAGACTTCAAGTGGCATTTTCTTAATCATTTTCAGTTCAGATTTTTGTGATCTCATTCACGACTTAACAAAGACCTATTTTTCGATTATGGAACAATTATTCATTTATTGCTTAGAGGTGGTTTAGGCGGAGAATTTGTGCTTGGCCGAGGATCAGAGCATTTTCTCATATTTAATTTCCTTATAGACAATTATTTGCGTTGTTATCGATAAAAAAATTAATTTAAAAGCTGTTATTATGTATGGATCGAATTACGGAATAAATGAAGCATTCAAAAAATTTTATTTGTAGAATGGAAGAAAAAACATTTTCTACAAACTTGTGTTGGACTCAAGATACTATCAAGATCTAACTAATGCTAGCTATACTGGATACTAAAAATATCCAACTAGTTTCATCTGAAAACTAATAAGCTGAGATGCCATGTGAAAGATAATAACACTGTCTCTCTGATTTCGAGGGACAGAGGAAAAGTATTGAAGCAACTGAATACTTTTCTTCCTCTTGTGTTAAAATATCGACAATCGTTCAATATATTTTGTGTTGACATATCGCTCTGATCGATTCTTAGGTCTTCTTTCTAGTACAATGTAAAAAAGTTTCTTTTACCACACAATTTGGACCTCATAGGGACATGGCAAGGGGATAATGGCGGGCCAGCATTCTCCCGTATTTTCCAAGTAGGCAGTTTGGTTAGGTCAATGACAAATTTTGAAGCAATAAATAAAATTTAATACTCTGCTTATCCAAAATATTAATTAAATAGGATTGCAGCTTTAAAAAAGAAAAAGAAAAATTTATTACTCAATTTGATATTTTTGAGAAAAAATTAATTTAATTTAATTTCTGAAGCTACCTGAATTAGTTGCAATTATATTTATTATTAGAAGGCACTTATTGAATCTGCAAAATTCACAAAACTGTGTTTGCTATTCGGAGGAAATGCGTTTTCTATTTAATGTGAGACAAAATACCGCATCCATCAAAATCGACTTTTCACCTACAGATTCAAAAACAAACTATTTTGAAATTGATGAACAGGAGCTCATATTCCTGTTTTGAATATTCATTGATTCTCTACAGTCTGCATACATTAAATTACGCGATCAATGCTACTAGGTCAGCAGATTATAATGATGCTGAAGTCAAACAATTATATGGAAATCAATTGCCCTGCAATTCACAATACTACGTAAAAATACAGACCAACTAAAAAGTCAGTCGAGAGATTTTTTTTTAAATATATATGTTAGACTTAGTTTTCTGTAATATCGTTTTTATCGTCTACAAACTATAACATTTTTTAGAGAAGTGTATATTGCGTTTAATACATCAAAATATAAACAAGCAGGAATGGTCCGCCCGAACTTTCTGGCATGGTCTCTAATAAAGGTCTAATTTCACGGCACCTTAGGTAAGGCAGCGGATGCTTTGCTTAGCATTGTTGAACAAACGTTGCAAAATATAAATTTTTGGCTTAATTTTAACATTCCTTTTGAATCTATCTCAGGAAATTGTATTTGGGGCGCTTTAGCTGGCCGATTAATCCAAATTTGGCATGAAACTACAGTAGTGGATACAAGATAAAATACCGAATTTTATTGATTTTACACACAAGAGATATACAGACCGACAGACAGTCGATCGTTTGATGGATTTGTTTAAAAAAAACTTGATAAGTATCTATAATTTAGATGCTAAGCCTATGTACAAAATTTTATTTAATACTTGAACAGCAAGACTTCCCCTGAATGGATTTTATTCAAAATTTGTTCAAAATATGTTCAGATTCTTCAAAATCTACAAATTTGAACGTAATTCCATATACCTAATTTCATCGATCCAGCTTCAAAGCGTTTTAGAGTTATTATGTTCACAGACCGAGAGTTAGACAAAAAGAAATAATTCCAAAAATGTATTTTTGTTCTGAAGGAGATCTGAAACATGGAGAATCGTAAAAATCTTCTTTCATAATTACAATATTTCCTCTGTACTTCGTATTGGAGAAAATACAAATAACGAGAAATTTTTCTGACTTAAACGGAGATTGGATTATAGAGAACAAGCCATATTGCATAAATCAGCACAAGTAATGTAAACATTGATAATGCCCATCTTGAAATAGACAGGCGAAAGTTATTCAGTACCATGCTTTAACAAGTGTAGTTAAAAGGGGATGCAAGAGGGTACTGGCAAATCAGTCGACAATTATGGAAGATGCCATGATAGCAAATACCTGTTTAAGGGGATGGTGGATTTCGAAATTAAGAAAAAAAGAAAAGAAAATGTGAGATTTTCTTTTTATTGGTTGATACATTAGCTTATTATTTGATATATAAGCTTATATAGATTATATAGGCTGTTATATCAATTATAAAAACCATATAAAATGTATTATTCAATAAAATGAATATATTTTAATGACTTTTTCCCAAAATATGTTCAAATTAGATTTAAATATATTTGAAATGCTCGCAATTTCTTAATTTTTGATACATTTATATATATTTGATAATATAAATTTCGGTTTTATCTTAAAAGAAAACTGGATGCATTTTAGGTTTCGAATTCTTTAGATAGTTTAAAGTTAATTTTAGTTCAGAAAAATTCAAAATTCTTATGAAAATTTCAGTGAGTATGTAAAATAATATTTCTAAAAAATTAAGTTTTAATTACAGAATAAATTACGGAATATTATTTAAATTGTAGAATAATATCCAATTTTGTTTCAAATAATTTTTTATATGATAGTATATAGAAAAGTAATAGGAAAAAAATTAGAAATTAGTTCACCTGGAAAGTTTTTAAAAATTATATATATATTATTTTTAAAATAACATATGTTTTAAGGAATTTTTAAAAAACATATTTGATTCATTTATGCTTTAATATATATGCCTAAAATATATGATAGCTCTAAGTGAATGATTCAAAAATGCCTTACACAGTCCACCGTCTCTTTAAGGATTTTAGAATTAAAAATTAAAATGTCATTTTAAACGCTGTCTTCAGGTTCTTAAAAAATTACAGAAGTATGTTTAGATTCTTGGAAATCTTTCAAAAGATTCTATTTATGGCGAAAATAATGGCATAAATTTACATTCGCGATCCTTTATGATTAGAATTCCTTCGCAATTCAATTTTTATTTTCCACCTCGTTTATTGAAATTTTCATTAAAATGATGTTAAGATATCATCTATCACACAAATATATTTGGAAGTAAATATTTTTGACATCGCATTAATTTGATATCAGAACTAAAAACTATTAATAAATAAATTAATTGTATATATTGTTAAATTCTTTTTATTTAAATATATTCAATGTCTATACGATGTCTGAATGAAAATTTTATTGAGATCAGTAAAAACTAACTATGTGCTTTTAGGTTAAAACAAAATAAATAAATGTTTTTCTTCGCAGCAACTATCGTGAAGAAAGACTGAAAACAGAAAAATCCAGTTTCGGTCACATTTCACAGTATTTTTCTTCCCTTTCAATTTAAGCCGATTTTCCTTTCAAAACTACGAATTTTAATGTTTAGAATTAAACTGTATTTAGTTTAATAGTCAAACTATTACTTTGTTTGATATGATAGCCATAACATGTTTACGGCTATCTTTTTCAATGTTATTTGTACTTTTAATACCAGCGCAAGAATTTTAGTGAATTTGCAAGCACTATGCACAGTTTCAGAAAATGAAAGATTTGAAAAGATTTTAAACAAATTACTGTATAACTGTTTTTTTTCAACTGTCAATTAATCTTCAAAAAATATTTTGTTTGTTTTGTTACAATAGCGACTTTTTTGTAAAGCAAAAATAGGGCTATTTTGGAACGGACCTCGTAATTTTGAACCGCGGTCAGATGACGAGGATGGGGCTTGAGCTGGCACTCTCCAAGCTTAAGTACCAGCGGGAGAACGTTTGGCCCTGACGGATTTAATGTGCACCAGACCCGCTTACACGTCAGTTCTTCGACGGAATCGGGTCCCTATCTTAAAACCCTCTAGTTCCGATGCCGAAATTTTACTACCAGGTCACCGCGGCCCTCACAAAAACATATTTTAAGCATATTTTACAACGATATATTTAATTGTTGAAATGAAACTCATATCATTTTCATTGCTTCAACTAATATTTCATCATGGCCTACTTTTTCATTTATTGGAGATAAATATGCGAAAATTCAGCAAAATTTTTTCAAGTTGAGGAAGTTTTAGTGCAAAGCACGGATTCGATGAAATTTTGTTACATTAACAACTGAAATTTAATTTCAGGACAAAGCAATGGTGAATTTTTTTAATGCACCATGTTTAATCGCTGCTTTTCTTTATTTTGATATAATTATTTGTGTAAAGATGTAGGCAGAAAATTAGGACAATACAAATCACAATAAAACATAATGGTGTAAGGCTTTTAAATAAGTACGAATTATATATCTATTAAAATTTGAAATTTAAAAATATTCTTTCTGAGGAAGCCATAAAAATTAAATTAGTAAAAAAAATGTAACTGAAATTTTTAACAACAATTAAACCCGATTGACCAACTGGTCGCCAGAGACGACTTGTTATTTATAAAACAGTAAACATTATTTTTATTTCTTAACTATTACAAATCGAAAGCATGCGATCAAAATTCAAAATAAAAAAACAACAACTTATTTTAATAATTGACATTTTTTGTCCGCCATGAAACAGACAATACTTGGATTAAAATTTGATAATTTCATTCTCAAGTTATCTCTACAGTCATTTCGTTTCTATTTTTACATTAAAAAATAAATAAAATTAGGCGTTATTAAAGTTAAATTACACACGCATGGCAACAGTATTCGTGAAGTGTAGTTAGAATAAAAAGTTTGTTGTTTCTGATAAAATAATAAAACTTCAATCATTGATGCCGTCACATTTTGAGTTTAACAGTTGATGCGATGAACCTTATCAACTCAAGGCCACTGTGAAGTTCCGTTTTTGAAATGTGATAGCCATAATAGGACATGCAAAATAAAAACTGCTGTATGCAAATTTCAAATAGAGAGAGAGAGTGAAAAGAAAGAAAAAGTAACTAAGACTTCCAGCTCGAAATATTACAGCATGAAAATGTTTTATTCTTTATTAATTA
>JAPMOR010040336.1:234172-306185 GCA_026543865.1 Argiope aurantia
TGAGATATAAGAACGGAATTTTACTGATTTAGTAAAAGTGATAATTTTTTTTAAACTATTATTTTCTCATAAAAGAATAAATTATTTAATTTATAGAATAAAGAAAATAATAATATATTTAATTTATAGAATAAAAGTAAAAAAATGGTATTATATATAAATAAATTAAATCATTTAAACTTTTTCACATTAAAATGCTAAAAATAGAAATATAACATTCTAGGGAATAATTTTAACATGAGCAAAATAATATTGATATATCTTTTATACTATATGTACAAATTCGGAAGTTCATATGTATACAATAAGATATACAGATATTTTGGTGCTTTTGTTAAAATGTAATGAAGTACATCAAAAGTTATATTTATAAAGGAATTAATTATTTCTATTCATTTTTCTAAATAATTTCATCTTTGTACTATTTACAATCAGTTTCAGTTTCACTTTGTTATTTGTATTTAGCACAAAGAATTGAAAATATTTATTACGATGAATAAATTCATAAGAATAACCTTAATAAAAACAGTTTATAAAATCAAACTTTTTTTTACTGTTCGATAAAATATACATTTCGTAATTTTAACTACTTTTTACTGTTTAGTCTTATTTATAATTCTTCATAATAAATTCTCAAATGCATTTTTTTTCTCATATTCATAACCAAATATTACTATAAACCAAATATTATTATATAACCAAATATTACTATTATTTTGATGTCAAAATTAATTTTAACAAATCCATTAATTTATAATAATAGCAAAATTAAGTATATAACATTAGTGTAAACATAAGCCTTACAAAATTTTAAAATTCTGGGGCATTATAAATTAATTTCAAAATTACATATTTACAAACACGAAATATATCAAGTTAAAAAAAAGTGCATAATTAATAAGTGTGTGTATTTCATGCAAAAAAACTAAAGAGCGAAGAAAGCAATAATTATTTGCATTAAAATTCTTAGAGTAATCATTTAATTAATTAATTTTAGATGAATATTTCGAACTTTTTTAATATTTTGATAAGACTATTTACTATTTAGATTTACGTTGGCGTATAGTTTTTTTGATCCACGCTTTCAAAAACCAATAACTATTCAATATATACTTTAGCTAAAAATAGGATGTAATATTTTATTATATTATTATATTTTTTGGAATCTCGTGAATTATTTCGAAATTTATGCTTTGGGTCTAAGAACAGCAATTAATATTGTCATGATGACTTTTATGATTGACTTTTTATGATACGTTTAAAACAAATACGTTTTTTTTTTAAATTTCTTTACATATTTATGAATACTGAAAATATTTCACGGAGTCTTCATTTTTTAAATTTTATGACATACTTTAAAAGGAATCTGAATTATCACACCTCATAGTGTTGGATAAGTTCATGAAAAAAAAGTGATCAACTGTGATATCGTTCCGATTTCAGTTGATCGTATGAGTTAGGAATATAGTTTATAATTCCGGTCGATAAAATTTCGATTTTCCAAAATTTGAGAAAATCAATATATAATAACAATGTCTTAATTATTTAATAATAAATGCATTTATTAACTTCATTGATAATTAAATTTATCCATTTAAAATAAATCGCCCTTGGCGATCAGCTGGTTCGTCTGTAATATTGATTGTATTTATTTTCATTAATTCATTTGTTCATGATTCTCTCAAGAAAATATCTGGAAACATCAAATTAGGGTAGGCACTAGAGACGTGTTATTTTAACAGCCTTACATCTTTTCTGTTTATTGTGTACATGGACATTCTTAATGAAAGACGTCCCATGACGTCATTGCGACATTAGAAATTTAAGTGCTTGAATAGTCTATTTCAATTTTACATTACATATTTTTAGATAATGTAATTTCATTTTTTTTCTTATTTAAATAATCAGGTATTAAATAGAATCTTTCTACTGCAGCTTTCAAAAATAGAAGAAAATAATGCGATTAAATATTTGATAAAAACAATGATGATAATTAGAATTTCGTTGCAACGAAGATATATTGTTGAAAATTTTGCAATAAAATAATTTTAGAATATTGTAAAAATTCAGGAAAATGTTATAAAATGATACCAATAAAATTGGCATCATTAAAAATATAAATGTAATGATATTTATAAATCTTAATTAATTTCCTAATTTGTATCTTAATTTAACCCATATTAACTTCATTCTAAAGTGCTCTTTTATTTTCTGATCCAATGCCACCTTTTTTTTTATTTAATTAATGCTGCAGTGTTAAATAAATCAAGTGTTAAATAAATCACTATCGGAATCTCATAGTATAAAATCACTGAGGAAAAAATTTCGGTCTCTTTTGCTCTTGTATCGCGATATGAAAGGATATCGATTTCATCATCGCTTCTTGCCCATATTATGCCTCCTGGATGGCATAAATCGAAGTTAAAAATTCAAAAGTGTCTTCTCTCTTCTACCACGCATCTGCTAAAAAATATGTTTACATATACATACACACACATATAGTTTAAGTTACTTTACTATCAGTTATATTTACTATCAGTTTTTCCTGTTCATAGGAAAGAAAGTGAAAGACCAAAGAACCAATCATTCAGCCCTAACTAATTGTCGAAATATTATTTCTTATAAAGGATAAATGAATAATGGTCAACTCCCCTTCATTTTTGAATTAAATTTAAAAAAGCCTCTCTCCAGCCCCAATTACTGGTTCGATTTCTCTAATTTTTATTTCATTTAAAAGCTCATGATGTCTAAAACTTCATCAATAACCACCTGCCTCTTTCTACCACCCTCAACGTTCCCAAATATCTTGAATAAAACATTGACACAGCCCTCAGCCTCTATAAGTTGACTAATTTCTCCAGTTAATTTCACTACATAGAGTTTCTGATTTGTTGCTATAAGTGCTATGTTTATTGTACAAGTATAATTTAAAATGGCACTTCCATTTCTTATGATAAGATGCTGTTAATCTAAGTTTTCTGATATGAATTCTATCATCATAGCGGTGGAAGCTGCTGATTGCCAAAAGCGGCTAAGATATATAAAAGTAAAACACATAAATAGCTTGTACGATGCAAGTACAAACTATTAAATAGATTTTTTCAACTTTTTTTTATAAATATTATGAAGTATAATGAAGGCTTTAGAGCAATTAAAAGACGATTTATTAAATATTTATTTTTTATTAATTAAAAACTATATTTCCATACATAGAAAAGGATTATATTTCCAGTTCAACCATTTCAAATGAATGAAAGTATAACGGATATTTAATCTGCTAGCGAATTACCAATCGCAATGTTTAACTTTTTTTTATCCTACATTAAAATTTCGTAAAAAATTTCTGACAGGCTTTAAAAAAAAGCTTTTCCTTGTTAGCATTGTTGTATTTTTTCGACCAACAAGGGTATTTAAATATCGTTTTGTATAAATCATATTCTTATTTTAATGTATACTAGTAATAATGATGGATGTGTGTGTGCGTGTGTGTTTTTTGGCGCTCTACAGGCAAGTTCGTTTGATCTACAGCTATAAATTTGATACATGTATACCTTGGGGAGTGGAAATGTGAAATTTTAATTAGAATTTTAATCAAAATTCTAAATAAGCTGAGTTTCGGTATTTTTTCGCGATAACAATATTACTCTAAGTATATTTATTTTTAGAAATTTATTTTTTTATATGTACTCACGTTGTAATTTCGACCAGAGCTATTTAAAACATTTCAATTTTTTGCTTATGATGTTTTCACCACGTAGCTAAAAGTAGTCGATTTGAAGGCATTCATGTAAATCTATCTTTTGTTCCAATTTATAGTTAATAAGTTGCCTCTTAAATAATATATTTTATTATCTAAGCGCAACCACTTATTAAGTAATCCCATTACTGTGCTATTATTTCTTTTACCTACTATGTCCAGAGGTTAAGAACCTTGAGTTCAAGAACTCCGTGACACTCACCTCAAATCAGCAGTGGATTTGATACTAAATTTACAGTTTTTGTTATGTTACAAATATTTGTGGTGTCATATGCGTTTCAAATTTTATTATAAATACTAAAGCATACAGAGAATTTTATTGAAAATTATTAAACAGACAGTTTATCTTTTATTAACAAAAAGATATCAGTGCGCCTTAATGCTGCGAATATTAAATCTTTGACGATCAGTTGATTCGTGAAGATTAATAATTATTAGAACTTTCGATTAACTATTTTGTGTAACTTGATTTGAATAGCTTCCTCTGTTAAATTATTTGTAACTTTTAAACTCATATTATTACAGAGATTTACAACGGTTACCGTGTTATGCATTTCTCAAATTTTCAGTTTATATCTTTATATATTCAATTATATCATAGGAGAAAAACAGCAGTGTTTAAAAATAGGCATGCTTAAAAAACATTTTTCCCATTGCTTGATTCTGAATTAGAAATTTAATTGCAAGTATAAAAAAATTTCAAAAAATCCATTCAGCACGGAAGAATAAGCCTAATTTTCAGATCTTGAGCATCAACAGTATATAGTAACAATAAAAAGGATTTCAGTTTTAGTTCAACGATCCAATATATTGTTTAAAATACACTTAAAATATTTTGTTAAAAATAGGAAAAAAAAAAAGAATCATGTGGCAAAATCATTGATGTCATTTAAAACAAAATTTATTTTCAAATGATTTAAAAACAACTTTTTTTTTTTGCTCTGTATTCCAGAAATTATTCCAAAAATTAAAAAAAAATCGTTGCGATGTGCACATTTCTACCCTCAAAAATATATATTTACATCTAGGTTAAGCCAACACACATTTAACTGTTTGCACTCGAGCACTTAACAAGGTAGGTATTAAGGAGAATAAGTATGCATCGAATTACTTTTCCGAGTACAAAGGGATAATCCTGTTATTAGTAAAGAAAATCATTTTTATTAGCAGTAAAGATAGCGATTACTAAGAATTTTCACACTTCTAAATTTAAAAAATTGATACTGAAAAAATTTAATAAGTTGGCATCGAAAAAATAAATGTATATTTGAGAAATTATTTTATTAAAAAGAAATTGATTATACCTTCAGTATATTTTCGAAAGATGCATTAATAGTGATACATTTCGAGGAACCTACGAATATATTCTATCAGATTGATTATCGACAAAAACTTTATGGATTAAAAAAATAATCTATTAAATAGCAATATATATATAATATTAATATAAATAAAAGACATTGTGACCATGTGTGCATTTTCCATATATCCTAAATAATGCCAAATTCAAACAAACATTGCACATTATTTAAGGCAAGAAAAAAATGTCAACTTTTAGAAATGCTAAATTTAAATATTCAAATTAAAAATTAATCGAAATTTTGCTTGTTTCATGAAAAAAATTTTAGAATACAACAACTGACAAATATATTTTATACCAACGTCAAAATTTTACCTTTTCAATGATAGAACTTACTAAAAAATGAAATTCCTTATATTTTTAATAGTTTTTCAAATTAAGATGAGCAAATAAATTACAATATCCCTTAAATGGATATAAATTCATAATTACTGTTATATATTTAATATTTTTCCATGACCGAAAGGCTTTGATATTCACATAATTGAATTGTTAATGCGAAAATTCCGCTGCCGCCCAAGACGGCGTTCCTACGACCTGTCCGTCTGCAGATAGAACACATTTTCCCCACTTGCCCTCTCTTGTGCTTTTCTGGGGTGCTTTGATGTCAATCTAGTTTATGGGCAGTTGGCAAGAGGGGCAAGGGGGGGAAGTGTGCCCTGTCTGAAGATTCACGCGTTGTTGGAATACGGCTAAAGAATGTCAAGTTTTTTTAAACAAATGTATGATTTATTGTTAAGACCTTTTAAAAATAAAAGTGATATTTTAAATAAAATGCCACCGAAAAATTTCCCATTATAGATTTTTTAAATACATCTTGGAACAGAACAGAAAATCTAAATATTAGCATGATGTATATATCAATTACTTTTATTCATTGTCAATAATATGGTTGACAGGGTGGTAAAGAAAACAGTTTCGTTTATTAAAATTTCCAAGTTTTTATTAAAATATAAATTTTGTTTTCAGGGTAATGTAGATTTCTCCTTGGGGGAAAAAATTATAATGCACGCATTAAAATTATTTATTTTTGCAGATTCTTGCTTTTCTTTCAATAAACTGGTTTTTTTCTTTAAAATATTTTTAATTGTAATGCAGATAAACAAATTGCCACTTTAAAATAAAATTTCTTATATCTTTTTATTTTGTTAAAAATTATTTGAGAGGTACATAAAAGAGAAATGAAATCATTGGTTTTGCAGACTCGGAAATATAATAACTCATAAATTTGCTATAAATTTGTTTTAAAAAATGCTGATGATGCCAACTCTTAACATCTAAAAAAAAAATCGAATAAATACGAAATTTCTGAAAATAAAGGAATTGATGAAAAAGAGTTGTAACCCACCTGTCAGTCAACTACATTCTAGTGTGTAATGTCTACGTGTTATTTTTATTGGAATTTTATTTTCTTTTTTATAGAAAGTTTTAATAAGTGAAACAAACATCGATTATATTAAAAAAAAACCATAAAATCACATTAATTAGAAAATATTTATTAAAAAAAATAAAAGTTGCAAAAGTCGCAAAAAACATTTAAAACTGATATCTTTAAATCGCCAGTTTTAAATGTTAAAATAAATACTATATTTAAAAAATATATATTGTAAATATCTTTTCTATGTATTATAGAAAATTTTTTTACAAATTGATATCGCAAGGTACAGCAAAATGTGGTGGTTGTGGCCCTCAAAACTGCATATTTTTAGGAGTTAGAAGAACTTAACACTAACGTTAATATATTATTTCGATAATATAAATAATAATTACATATAATAACATTAATAATTTCATATATTAAAAAACTCTAATTTCAGAATACTATTCAACAAAATCATAAAAGTTTTAAAAACCGAAATTTGTAAAGGCCTCTTACTCTGCAGGTCCGCATAAATCGCAGTCTATTTACATATTTTTTTTTAAATCTGTTTTCTGTTACTTATCGATTCAAATATGCAATTTATAAATAAAAATATATTATAGCGGTATTAGTATTAGTAGTATTAGTATCTATGGCTTGCTTCTTCATTAAGAGTGTAAAAATCAAGCATGAATCTGTAAGATACTCTTACATGACTCACATACTACATAAAATTAGTTTACACAAATTTAATATATAAGTTAAATAATTCTCAAGTTTGATTTTTGCAGAGTATTTAGAAAGCTTTAAGAAAAAGACTTTCAACTTGAGGGAAACTATTCCCCCATCCCCTTAATTGAAATCATGAAGGCAAAGGCAGAAATCTGTGAATGGTTGAAAAAGGAGCGGACCAGTTATTCTTAGAATTACAGGAGCAGCTACCGTATACGGCCTAGTGGCGCCATTTTTTTCGCCAAGAAGTCGCCAATAATGTGTGTTTAGGATGTTGCGATTCTTAACCGGAAGTTTTGAAGCCACGTTAGGCTTATTTCTAAGACTGACAAAATGCACTAGACTATAAGTCAGTGGGTGGTGCTGCCGACTTTTTTAAATTTAAATAATTCAGATAAATATTGTGATTATTGACTAATTTTGGAAGCCATGTTAGGCTTAATTCTAGGACTGACAAAATACACGAGCGTAAGTCAGAATGGGGGGGGGGTATTGAAATATTTATTATAAAGATCCAAATGAAACGATTTGTTTAATTATAAGTATAATGAAGCATGATGAAATGCTCACTTGCCTTTAAGTATATTGAAATGCTCAAAATTAATATTAAATGATGATGACGAAATTATTTTTTTCTCCGATTTTTAAAAATGATTTCTTAATTTTATGCTGAATATGTTCTCATGAAAGCATTGATATTTTTTTCATTTTAAAAGCATAGTTTATAAAAGTTAATAGCTGTATATGTGAGCTGCTCCTTATAGAAACACATAAAAATACTGAATATGTTCTAAGATTTAAGGTTACCATAAAGAAGAATACATATGCCGATGACGGCAACCAGAAATTACCGTTTGTCGCCAAATTTCTCGCCAATTTCGCGGAGGCCGTATACGGGAGCTGAGCCGAATTACAGAATATTTGAAATCATTCGAAACCGCATTTCACGGTAATTGGGGCTATTCACAGATAATAATTGCAAGTGTGAAGTCACTGCTTTGTCAGTGGTATCAGAGATTTCTTGACTTCAGTGACTTCGCACTGAGCAATAGCAGTCTCCAATGAAGATAATTTCTCATTGCCTCATTGCCTGTGAAGTGACTTGTATTGGTATTTATTCTGTTGGCGCCATCTATTGTTAGAATATAGAACTGAAGTGAAAGTTTTTTAAAAAATGGCATTTTCTTATTGCATTTTTTTCTGAAAATGCTTTACTCCACTAAATAAATAGTTTCGAAAAAAAAAAATTAAAACTTTAGCTTCGATTACCTTTATTTCATAAAAATCTAATTTAAATTTTTTAAAATCCATTCTTAGCTTTAATTACTGAAGAAGTAACTGCGCCTGCCTACGTAACTACAAATAGTCTGCCTTCAATGTTTTGAATCACTTTTATATCACAAGTTTATAGATTGCTTACCTATAAACATTAACATGACAAAATATTTATAAAAATATAACTATCTGATCATACAAGGAAAATAGCACATAACTTTAGCGTAGTTAAATTATTTAATTGCCAGAGGGCGCCACTGAAAGATGTTGTGATTACATAGGCAAGTAGATACTATTATTGTCATATTTCAAAGATGGAAAAAATACTTATTCAGAGAAGCATTGCCTAATCGAATAGCATAAAATAAAATTACAGATCTCTATATAGCCAAGTCTTCTCTTAATTGGGTTAAATAAAAATGTGGCAAGACACTAAATTATTTCTCAGTTTCTTTTAAATTATAATATATTTTAAAGCCAATTAGTGGTATTATAAATAGAAATTCAGTATCACAGAAAATGAAATATTTATATAATTAGTAACAGATGAGGAATAAACACTTTTTATGAGCCTCGCCCTAAAAATTTGTCGGGATCACCAATAATCAAACATCCCCTTAGTTAAAAAAATGTATTTATTGAGTAAAATTTAGAATTTATTAATAAAAAAAATCCTTGCCTTCAAAAGAAAAAACTTTTTTTCCTTATCTAAAGAAATGTAATGTGATGAAGCTTTATAAGCCAGATGAAGGGATATGAGTAATTACTTTTGTCTTGTGGTCTTGTTACTCGGCTAGGCACCCAAATGTTGCGAGTTCTGTCTTCGCTATAAACAATAACTATAACTTAAATGCATTGAAATATTTGCAATTTATATTCTAAAAGGATACTTTTACCATAAATGTAAAAGACTAACTCCCCTCCCCCTCTTCTTCCTTAAATAATCGGAATATTAACCCCCTGAGCGACTAATTATCCTGAGTAGGGCTTATCAAAAATTTATCTCTATTCGTCAGAAGATTACTTCAAAAATATCAGCTTCACACGAGAGGGTGTTCGAAAAAGAAACGTGCATTTTTCACCCCCTTTCTTCCCAGCCGCGGGGATCCAATTATCCCAGTGGGGAGACAGAGTTGCAATCTTTCTGACTATCTTATCTTACTGATTGACCACTTTCCTCCCCCATTCTTTACTCCCCAACTTTTTCTTTTCGTGTTAGCAATATATAGTTCCAAACTAAACTGCGATACGAATTCGTTTTTCGAAAAACTACCACATCTTGGAAGGATAAAAAATATTTTCCATTAGAGTCCTTAAATTTTTAAACTAAAATTTTTGCATAATTAAATTTATTATTACATATCTTTCTTTATTCCGACATTTTTACAAAAGACACTATGCAATAAGTTGTCTTTTCATTAAAAATCTAATATATAAAAAACCCGTGTCACGGTTTTTATGTTCGTACTCGTCCGAAATGGCTCGACCGATTTTTATGAAATTTTTTATGCATATTTGGTAAGTATGAGAAGAGGTCGTAAAGTATATTTCCTAACGCTAGGTAATTAAAGTGTGCGACTGTTGTTGGTAAATGTCACCGGCCCATTGTCATTCCAAGATATACGCAAAGTGAATGGGCAACAGTATCCAACATATAAAGATGCATGCCTAGCACTCAGCTTGCTCCAGGACGACAATCACTGGGACGATATGCTTGCTGAAGCAGCATTGGGCTGTACAGCAACACAAATTCGTTTACTATTCGCTATAGTGTTGACTACATGTTTCCCGGGACGAGCAGACATGTTGTGGGATAAGCACAAGGATTCAATGACTGACGATATATTGCATCGAATTCGTACATGGTGTACTATTTAACGATTACATTCAGCGACGCTATGTACAATAAAGCATTGACTGCTATCGAGGATCTTTGCGCTGTCATTACCAATTTACCACTCAGTCATTTCGGTGTGAGTTCGCCAAATTGAAGTACATCTGATTTAATGGACACCGAAATGAATCGCAAACTGCAGTACGATATCGCAGAAATGGCAGCGATTGTTACTCGCAGCGTCCCACTACTGACGCATGAACAAAAAGTCCTTTACGACGGCATTATTCTGGCAGTTTCAGCGATACAAGGTAAATTCTTTTTTTTTTTTTATGCACCAGGTGGAACTGGCAAAACAATTCTTATTTGGCTAATTCTCGCTGAAATACGATCTAATAATGGCATCGCATTAGCCGTTGCATCACCTGATATTGCAGAAACTTTATTGGATGGTGGCAGAACAGCTCATTCAGCATTTAAGCTGCCACTGAATATTCAAAATAACCCAGACGCAGTATGCAACATAAAATAACAATTGTCCATGACCACGGTACTGAAAAAATGTAAAATTATCATCTGAGATGAATGCACTATGGCACACAAACATTCTCTCGAGGAGTTGAACAGAACACTCAAAGATATTAAAAATAAAAAAAAACTATTCGACGGTACTTTGTTACTCCTTTCAGGTGATTTCAGAGAAACACTTCCCGTCATTCCACGTTCAACGTACGCTGATGAGATCAACGCTTGCTTGAAATCATCGCCACTGTGGCATAATGTTAAAAAAGTCCAGCTAAAAATAAACACGCGCGGCCAAATGCTACAAGATCCATCTGCTGACACATTCTCGGACCAATTGTTAGATATCGGCGATGGAAAAATTGCTGTCTATGAAAATACTGGATGCATAAAATTGCCCACTAATTTCTGCACTATCTTTGATTCGCAAAATGCTCTCATTGACCGTATATTTCCCGATGTACGCACATAATACGAAAATCATGCATGGCTGGCAGAAAGAGAGATTTTGGCAGCAAAAAATGTGGACGTCGACGATTTAAACTTAAAGATACAGCAGTCGTTGTCAGGCGACTTGGTATCATATTGTTACGAATTTTTACCGGGGTTCGTTTGGATAGTGGAAGTTATATGGTGTGGAGAACGCTCAATCAGCAGGCGGCAGTAGAAAAAGAAACAACGACGTTTATTTACACGAAGACACACAGGGCAGCACAAAAGCGACAGCTATATACAGCACAGAGACGACTATCTTCAACCGAAACGTGTAGCATACAACCAGAATCTACTGCAGACACCAGCGCACAGCTCAGTTCAGCACGAGCTTGACTCCGTCGCTTCCGACTACTCCGCTCCGTCGATTCCCACTACTCTTCACAGTCGCTTCCGACTACTCCGCTCTGTCCACTCTGACTGACTTTGTCGACTTCGACCACTCTGTCTTCGACTTCGGCTACTACTCCGACAACTCTGACTTCGACGACTCTGTCGTCTACCTTCCTCTGGCAGCTGCGGCTGCTTCGTTTTATAGGTCTCGGGAGGCGGGGATAGAAGCCTCTCAGCCAAGCAGGAACGTTCGAAGCGTATCTCGGTTCCTACTGGACGGATCGGGAAAATTCTCGATGTTTCGGGTATAATCTATTTTGGCGCCGAAGTCGCCAAATGGTCGCCAAGCTCTGGGACCTCCGACGTGACACATGGACTCCGTCCCATTCAGATGACTTTAAAACAGCCTTTCTGATAGTGGAACAAACTATGCTGGGAAGCCGAATTGCAGGTTCGTAACAATATATTAATGAAATGCATTGTATTAAGGAAATGAATGGTTGGTGGTTTTTTTTTTTTTTGTTTCTATTGGCGATCGTCGTCTAAAATCGTCTCCATTCCTCTTTCTGTCATAGATCCCATCCCAACACACTTACAATGCATTCGTTATTTTATAATTAACAACTAAAATATTCACTAGAAATAATGTATATGGCAGAACAACGCTTGCCGGGTCAGCTAGTATTATATAAAAATGAAGAAAGCATTTACAAATATAAATGTGATAAAATCATGCTACACATTCACACTTTTCTGCAAATAAATAATACAATAATAATAAATAAATAAATATTTTTTAGAAGGCATGTTAATTTTTAAAATCTGTGTCTCCTACACTTTATTTTTTCTAAAGACGTAATATATGATATCTTTTACGCAGAAAAGTAAAAACTTTACGTCTTAATTATGACACCTCAACAATTAATGTTGTTGTAAGACCCGCTCCTCCGCTCCCAACGACGAAGGTTGCAAACCAGTCAAGAAGGAAAAGGTCACGTGGTATCCGAGGGGGTGAAACCAGGAGAGAGACGGAACAGGAAGTGGATCAGACAGATAAGAACGAGGGACGACGAGCGAAGGTGGTGTGGTTCGCCATGAACGAAAGAGACTTGATTCACTTTTATGTTTTATATTTTAATCCATTACTGTAAATAATATAATAATCTAGAATATGATGGGTTCCTGTATTTATTTCTACACAATCATCACGTTTGAATCGGACGATTATTAAGATTGAACTGGATATAAAATGATCACTCAGGCCTAGACAGAGAATAGGCGCCAGCCGTTGTTGGAATTGCTAGGAGAAATACACGTTGGAAGTGTAAGGGAACTTTACTGTTGTTTTCCTTTTATAGAGGCGATATACCTCGATCATTCTTTGAAAATCTGTTTAAAGCTGTCTATTCACACTTCTGGAATAAAAGCATTTATATAAAAGCTTGAAAACACCATTTAAGGGCGTTTTTACATTTAATAACAATAGGATCTTTCAATTTTGAGCTCAAAATTGAAAGGAATTTTTCAAAGGAAATTGAAAGAAAAGGAGAGGGAAAAAAAGGAATTTTTCGCTAAAGTTTTTGAAAATTTCAAACTAATCAAATCAATTTTTAGTGAGAAATGAAGCGATATTAACTGCATTTCGCCCACAGCAGTTTTCATTATTTATTTTATATCTAAATCATCTAAATATTGCCATGAAATAAAGCAAAACATTTTTGTAAAAATAATGAATTGCCCGCTTGTTTTTTAAAAATATAGTTTAGTTTTTTCAGAGATTTTGTCTTAATATCTTTTTGCCTTTTTTCAATCAAAAGTGATTTGTCGCTTTTAATATAGTTTTGTTTTTGAATCAAAAGTCACTTTTGGTAAGAAAACACTTTTCATTGCTTCAACACTATCTCAGAATCTCTCTTTTGCTAAAATCAGAGCTAACAGATAGGAACATTTTTTTTTTTAAAAAAATTATGAATGCCAGAAAGTGTTAGCTTATGAATCGAATGTTCCAAATTAAATGGTTTCATATTTGCCATATAATTCAAAGAAATCATGGCGAAACAGGATATAAACTGAAATTAATGCTACTGGGAATGATAACAAGAACATGTTTGTATCAACTAAGCAACCTTCAAAATTGACTTTATTTCTTTTCGTGCAAAGTTTTTGAGCTGATTCTTTATACAAATTTTTTAATAGTTTCCTAATTCAAAGAATCTTATCTTGAAGAAGTTGAAGTACCTATATGAGAATATTTTCCTTATATTTAAATACTATTTGTTTAATTTACATATTGTTTAAAAATCTACAGTTTATTTGACATGTTCAGAATTAGTAAAGTGATTAATGTATAGAATACAGTACATTAATCTCGAACAGAATCTGGTATAGATCCGAAATTAAATTAATAAAGTAGTTAAAATTGAATTTGCATTTAGCTTTTTGTTTCAATTTTCAAGACAGTTTACTTTTTATTATAATCATTACTCTCACGATCCCTATTTTTTCATGCTTCTCGAGAATCAGTAGCTAAAAAGTAAGATATTTTTTTCTTTTTCAAATTTAATTTTCACAACAAATTTGAAACTTCTAACATAAAATCATTTGAAATTGTTGAAAGTGTCAGAAAATATTTTTACCATTTATTTCTTCTATAACTTTTACCAGTCAGACAAAAAATTTTACAATTTATTTCTTCTATATAACACGTACTTAAATGGAATTTTAAAAATTTATCTCATATGAAAAAAAATGCTTTTTCCAAATTTTTATTTATTATTTACTAGCCGCCTTTGACGCCCAACTGGTTCGCCAATCTTAGTGTTCGTTAAAATTTTAATAATTAAATATTTTATGCAATTCCTACTTTAATAGCTTCTTCATCAAAATACTTTAAAACTTCCAATTTCGAAAGTCATATAATTCACTCATAATATTATAAAGGCCTTCAGTCATAACGTAATATATATCTCTCAAATTTTCTGTTCGCTTCCGTAGAATTTACGCTTTAAATTAAAGTAGAAAGGATTAATCTGCAATTAATATAATAATATTTTTTACTGAAACAAAGCATTTTTTTATAATATGATTACTGAAAACAGAGTCACTGAGCGTTTAAACTTTATGGGCACTAAAGACTTAATTTATGTAATATCTCAAGAATTTGTCAACAAAAGTTTTTCAGATTCATCATGAGATCGATGATTAACAATGTTTTTAAATGCATCAAACACTAAGAAAATGAACAAAATCGTTTGAAATAATCGGTCGAAAACAGTTTTAAAAAAACTACTTAAAAAACGATGTACTTAAAACTATAAGCATATACAAAAAATATATAACTGACATAAATACAATTTAATTACAAAGGCATAAAACTAACCTAAAAATAATTTAAATCAAGTCCGCATCCGTTGAAAATAATTGTCAACAATAAGAACTCAATGCACATGCGTGAATTTTCAACGCCAGTTATGGTAATGCGTGAATTTTTCTACGCCAATTGGGGTAACGCTATGCAAATTATAAATTTTTAATTTCCTTTATTCTGTTTTACTTTAATTCAAAAGTACTTCAGAATGAATCTGGAAGATCGATTAATTAACAATGTTTAATTTTAAATGCATCAAACATTAAGAAAGTAAACAGAATCGTTTGAAATAATCGGCCGAAAAATGTTAAGCCTGGCCTCCCTAGCGTGGTAAAAAAAGAACTGAAACCTTATTCATTTGGCGGTGGGGAAAAATAAAAAAGATTTTTTGGCAGTAAAGTTAGTTTTTAATTAATAGTTAAAAGTAATTAAAAATTCAAAAAAAGCGACTTCAGGTGCACATTCCCGACCTCCAAGGTACCCATGTAACAGATTTGGTAGCTGTAGGTCAAATGGTCTGGCCTGTAGAGCGCCAACACACACACACACACACATTGAGCTTAGTATAGATTTAGTTTCCATTTACTTATTCATGATCTCATTAATTTATCATTACATTTTATAGCTCAATTTACAGGATTTTATAATATAGATTCATTTTATAGGACTGTTATATACTTTTCCTCTAAGTGTAATAGCGTTTTTATTTAAATTCGAAAATTCTATTTATTCTTTATATTGCAACACTCAGGGTAAAACGCAGAGGCCAGTTTTGTATAGAGTGCTCAACAGCTTTCAAATTTACTTTGAATGAACTTCAATTTGAAGTATTTAGTTTGAATAATACATATTCATTCCGTTACTACCGTGATTCTCCGTTTCATTGTAATCTTCGACAACGACATAAATCATCATTCTTTTATCAAAGAAAACGATTTGCGGTGATACACACCTGGTGAACCACGTGTCCTGCACCTATGTGTTTTGCATACATTCCCCCACCTTTACCTCATAAGGTGTTCAATACCACATTATACAAGGGAATGAATATTCATGGAATACATACATTCATAAGACATATTTGCCAAGAATGTTCTCACAAATGCATGTTTGCTATCAGATGCTTCATTATAGATGTATTTCTACAAATTTTCAAAATAACTTTCACTGAACGCTAGGATTTTCGGAACAAACTTATACGTTAATAAAAGTGGAGAAATCCGAAATATCCTGAACATAATAATACAAGAATAATACTGCATATAAAATTATATGATTTTGATGAAATTTCTTTTCTTTTTAGTTATTTTAATCAATGTGACAGTATATAATGAGAATTTATTTTTAATAAATTTCATATTTAAATATATCAGCTGTCACATTTTTTATCTTGAAAACTAGTTTATAGATGTAAAAGTTTTAATATTTTCTGTTAAGCTTTTTATATCTTTTTCCGCTCGATTAATATCATTATGATTCGATTATTATAATAAAAATAAATTATTATCCATAAAAAGAAAGAAAACGAAATATTTTCAATGGATCAAAATTTCAATAAATTTTATTTAAATAAAATTTAAATTTTGAGAAACTTTTCCCCTATTGAGCGTTTATTTTGTAAGTAGTAACTATAAGACAAATTTGGCAGCTGTTGGCGCCAGTAAGTCAGCAGAACGCTCCGCCTACTAATTTGTAGCGCCACCAAGTGGTGAAATCATATAACTTTTTGAGTGCATGTGAAAACGAGAGAGAGTGAGAGAGAGACGGTGTATTGAGAATAAAGGAATGGAGATACAGTCCAAGAGTTTGTGTTTCATTTATATGTGATTGAGTTTTCTAAAAACTGAGCTATCGAGGGCCAAACATCAGCTCTAAGCTCAATTATCTTATACAGAGCATTTTTCACCGATTTTTGCTTCTCGCTATTCCCAGAAAATACGTCAACTTAAAAATGCTCAAATATTTAAATCAAGAATTCTTAAAAGAAATTTTCGTCTATTCCTCGTCAACGTTTGTAATATGTCAAAAAAAATGCGAAAATTATTAAGTGATGTTTACAAGCTATACAAATATATTACGCAAGGCCGTACCTTTTCACCATGCTTTATACCATTCAAAATTGTGCAAAAAAGCTCATAAATTATTTTTTCAGTTGAAATTAGGAATTATCTGTTAACGCTTACATATAATTAGTTATGGAGTAATTATAAACCCATTTCCTTTAAACCAGGTTCAGTTGTGATTTTTTTCTTTTAATTCCTGAGTGCTTCTTTTAATTCCTGAATAAGTGTGCCATAAGCATTATTAAAAAAATAGAATGAATATAAATCCACTTCTATAGAAAAAAAACATATAGGAATAGATTTCTGCATCTCTTCCTAAAATATATTCATTGAACATTTATTATTTATTCTTCATAAAATATTATGCCGATAAAGGGAAAAAAATTAATATTTTCTATTAAGGTTTATTGGAAATGAATTTTTTCTCAAATACAATTCTGACACTCATTCATATTTCAAAAAGTTTTAAATCTCAAACAAAACCCCATTTCTTAATTAATGAAGCAGTAATTTCTTTCAATACTTTATTCAGTATTTGGAGGAGAAAATTATGAACCGAGAAACTCTTGCCTTATTTCAAAATATAAATATAGCAAAACTTCCTTGACACCTTAATAGATGCATATTTCTATTTTATGCAATTAAATTCCTATCCCAATGTTTATTTTATGGATAAACTTTGCTGCAAAGTTTAGTGTTTTAATATAAAAGAAGAAAAATCATCTATTTTTCGTTGTTATTATTCCCTTGATGCCAAACGACATTTTTACGAAAAAGGAATCATAATTTATATAATATGACACTCAAAAACATTTTGTTTTACGTTTGAAAGTAAGTACTTATAAAACTTTGCCTCCGTAATAATAATTTAAGGAAGATTTTCTTCCATCCGAAAGCAACATAATAACTTTTCCACTTAAATTATTTTCAAGATAAGGAATTTGTTAGTCAGCACAAATTAGTTCCATCCGGACTACCTGCAGTCATTCTCGTCCATCGCTGTTAAAGAGGTCATTAGTGGTGGGGGACGGTAAAGGCGAAAAAAGGCGTTTTCGCCGATTATAACGGCAAAAGACGGGGTAGAAATAAACCGTTTGCGCCAATCTTAAAGACAACTGGAGAGGGCGAAATTAAACGTTTCCGCCCATTTGGAAGCGGACAAGCTTTGCAGAAAAACACGTCTCCGGCGCGTGGAGGGTTAAAGATAGATAATAAAAGCATGTTTGGTAAAGCTCAACGTAAGTTTATATTTCAATTTAGTTAGCATTTTTAGTATCAATGAAAAGGGAATGTTATAATTTTAGAATATATCCTTTCAGCTTAAAATGAAATTCTCAACAAATTTTAAAAATAAAAGGAACTGAATCTCCATCTGAAATGAAGACACAACAATTTAAGCTGTGGTGCAACGAAACAAAAATAAACTCACGCGCTACTTAAAACAATTTGTTATTGAACTTATAAGTTGTGTAAAAACTCAACTCTGCTTTGTTGATTTACATGCGTTCGAAAGATTTGAAATACGCATAAGCGTTACCTCTGTTAATCTACAATCGTTATATTTAAATGTTAAAAATGTAAATTAATTGTAAATATTAAATGTTTATGTCGTCTCATTTTGGATTGAATTATTTTAACAAGAACACACTTAAATGTTTGACCGCACGACTTCTCCAGTTTCGCTTTAGTAATCACATACTGGTGACCCGGACGTGATCTTTTCTTCAATTTGAATTACTTTATTTCGATCGACGAAGGTATGTGCATATCAGTTTAAATACAATTGACTGATTCATATCTCATCAAATATGATAGAGAACACAAGTTTTACTATGCAAACTAATAGCAATCCAGAAATAAACAGAGTGACTGCAAAACCACCAGTTTTTTGGCGACATAAATCGAAATTTATCATCACAAATCAAGAGTTCACCATTCCCGAATCGGTCAAGACACGATCTATTGATGATGACGTCACGAAGCAGTACTGAAGCCTTATCTCTCAACAGCCATGCTTCAATGTGAAGACAAATGCTACTCAACTCGGCTTATGCACCGGTATCTTGGTGACAACTGTTGGTTCATTGTTTGACCATTGTGTATTGTTATAAGATTTTCGTATATCTGTATTTAATATGGCTGGACGGGAAAAGAGTCTCTCGCAAAAAACCTTGGTTTGCTTGATCCAAAGTTTAGTGAATGTAGAATCTAAAGTTCGAATTGACTTTAGGGATGATACATCGGTGACCGGTAAAGTAATAGCCGTAGACGCGTAAGTCTTTCACTTCCATTTTGTTTTATTAGCATCTGTCAAAATCACAAATATTCTTGCAGCATTTTTTGAGAAAAGTATGATGCATTTTTAATTAATAAATCATTAAAATCGATGTAAAAAGTTTGATACAAAAACATTTTTGGACAGTTTAAAACCAAATTATCGCATTATCAAATTTGCACTTCTTTACTGTTTGAAATATTGGTTGTATTTATTAATAAGAAAATTTAGAATATGACTTTTTATGGTGGCGGCGGAACTGGAAAATTAGGGAGGACGGGTCAAATACTTCAATGTGAAGACGTGTGCTACTCAACTCGATTTATTCGCTGGTATATTGGTGACAGCTGTTTGTTCTTTGAGTATAGTGTTCTGTTTTAAGATTTTGGTCTATCTGTATTTATTATGTCTGCACGAGAAAATAACCTCGCGTCAAAAACATTGGTTTGCTTGCTGCAAAGTTTAGTGGGTATAGAAAGTGATGTTACCGTTGACTTTAGGGATGAGACATCAGTAAGCGGTAAAGTAGTAGCCGTAGATGGGTAAGTCTTTGTACCCCCATTTTTATTTATTAGCTTCTGTCAAAATCACAAATATTTTTGCAGCATTTTTTGAGAAAAGGAAGGTGATACATTTTTTATTAATAAATCATAAAAATTGATGTAAAAAATTTGATATGAAAACATTTTTGGACAGTTTTAACAACCACATTATTAAATATATCAAATTTGTATTTCCTTACTGTTTCAAATATTGGTTGTATTTATTAAAACGAAATTTTAGATTATAATTTTTCATGGTGGCGACAAAACTGGAAAATCGGGTATTTCCGGGAAAAGTCAGATTTTATCAATTTGGAAAATAGCAGGGGAAATTACTTGCGGAAGCAATTGGTGCTATAATTTCTCTACATCCGAAACCTAATGTTACCAAAACCATAATAGTGAGAGTAACCCAGGTTAGATTTCTTTCAAGGGTATAAACGCCTTTTTAGAAATTCATTATAATAAGAAAAGAGATGTTGCTAACAATAACCCTAACGGAATGTTAGACAAGATCAGTTTTCAATTTTCAAGCAATAGACTATAAATGAATTGTAGTTTGATCTGCTCGCAACTCAAAAGCGGCCCACCTCTTGGCGACTTATTTGAAATCTCGCCAAGTTGACTACTAATTGAATATTTATTATTTTTCAATTAAAAAACGATACTTGAAGGCCAGAAATAATATAATAAATAAATAAAATAACTACAATAAGAAATAAAAATTAAAATAAAATTTTAAAAATCTATCTAGGTTGATTATTTAATAATAAAATAAAATAAGAAATAAATAAAAATAAGAAAAAAAAAACCGTCTAGGTTGCTACATTGGCGACGTTATCGCCACTCGTTTGGCGAGAATTCAAAAAGACACCAAGAGGTGGGCTGTGCTAGGATCCACCCGCAACTCAAAAGCTTGCAATGACTCCATATCTTTATTAAAGATGATGATAAATGATATTTTCGCATGGCAGCTGTATTCTTGAGAGAGAATTTTCGATGTTTTTGTTTATGGGAGAAAATGATAAAAATTGCAAATGCTCATTGCAAAAAGAATGGTTTATGACAGTATTCAAGTAAATAGTGGAATACATAATTTTAAAGTTTTAAAAATAATTTATTTTAAATGTGAGGAATTCATGAACCAAATATGAAGAGTATAAAAAAAAAGAATTACATAAAAATTTTTAAAGAAAAAAGAGAAGCAGAGTTCAGTTCAAAGAATTAAAAGTAAAAAGAAATTTCTTCAAACAGCACAAAAAGAAAGTTCATGAGTTGAAAAAGAAATTGCAAGCATCAAAATTTCACCAACAAGAAGGTTTTAAAGCTTTTTAATTCACTTAAAGCAAAACTGGTTGTTTTAAACCAAATATTTTTTATTAATACTCTAATTATTGATGTTTCAATTTTAGAATTATTATTCTATTATAATTTTTAAATTTTTTGCATTTTCATTATAATAGGTAAACATTTGTTATTTGTTAGCCGAGTTAATATCTTTAAATTAGTATTTTACTTCTGGTATTATTTGTAATAAAAAATTAAAATTCTTTCTATTACAAATTCATTTATAAAAGCTTTTAATTAGAGGAAGTAATTTTGTATGATTACTTAAAGAGCAAAAAAGATCGTAAGTAATATTTAGCAGTTTCTTTTATTTAAATCTTTGCTAAAATATTATCATATTTTATATTTATGCTCCAGCATGCAATTCTAATACTTATACAAAAAGCACTGATTAGTTGTTGAACTGTTTTAAAATTTTGAGTAAAGATCTAATAACTTACTATTAAAATAATTGTGTTGTAAAGAGTCCTTTTAATGTTTTCTAGAATTCTTATGACATTTTTATATAGTTTTTTTTTCAGTTAGAATTTCCAGTATTTTTTCCTATATAAGAAATGTAATATAGCTTTCATAGTTTTTTTTTATGATATTTATTTGTTTTTTAAAAAATTTAATTTCATGGAAATATAGTTTTGTTTCAGATAAATTACTCCTAACTGTTTTTAACAATTTATATTCTACACAAGTGACTTTAAGTAGGAAGGAAGTCTGGATGCTAATATAATTAGAGAATAATAAGTCAAGGAAATTTTTTTTCAGTTTCTTTTGCCACCTTGTTTTTGCATCCTAGTGAGACTGAAAAAAAAAATTATGATTTGCTTGCACACACAACAATAGTTTCTTTTTTTTTTAAATAATAATTATCCTATTTTTTCCTTAAAATAATTTCCTTTTCAGAATTCTTTTCTGATGCAATCTGGCAAAGTATTATAGGTTTTGTTTTAAAGCAATTAATTGAATGATTGATGGCTTTGACTCATTTTGGACTTGACAGACATTTTATGTCCTTTCCTAAATTTTCTTGCATATATCCACAATATGATGCATTTAGGAAATTCATTATATATGTAAAATTCATTTGAATATTTTTTAACGCCCATTTTTGTAACTGGATTTTGCTTGAAGTTTGATAAAGATCATTAAAGATTTTATGACTATTTAGTGAATCAAAAAGAAAATTTGTTCAAATTTAGACTAATTTTATGCAGCCTTAAAGAAGCTATCAAGCATTTCAAAGGTAAGTTTTATGTCATAAAAGGGAAAAGTGAAGAATTTGAGGATCAATGGAAATTAAGAATACAGTAGACTGAATTTGGTATACAAGAGATATATCAAACAAAGCAGAAGTTGCTTTATAGACATTTATATTCAAGTCTGTTCATTGTACACTACACACTTGGGAAATATCTTTTTACATGTAAACGTTTGTCTTGATAGAAGCATAGCATAAACCATTGAAATTTAAATGATACAGGTCCATTAAGAATGGATTTTTAAAATTTGCATTCAAAGTTTAATTAAAAAATAAAAAAGAATTTAGTGTGTTTTTGCCATAACATCTATGCATATTAATGCACAAAAGTTATTTTTCATCATTTTAAAGAATTTTACCCCGTAAAGAAAGCTTTTCATTTACACCTGTTTGTTTGAATGTATACTTTTTTCCCTTCAGTTGTAATTTTTGAAAAATCAGTTTTTAAACAATTTGTAATTTTGTAAATTTGTAATTTTTTTGTAATCAAATGCAAAACAATAATATTACTTCTTCGAATCTTTGAGTCACATTATTTAATGCTGTTAAAGTTTTGATTAAAAAAATGTTTATTTTGCTTTAATTTAAACTTAAAAAATTTTTTTTGAGTAGTTCATTGAATAAGATTCTTTATTTGAGTTTTGTTAAATTTTGATTCAATGTGATATATTGTCTGTTCTGACTTCAAAAGAATACTTTAAGTAAATGCTTCAACTGGCATTTTGTTTCTAACTACAGAACTGCTGTTTTATTTTTAGCTTCATGAATTTGTATGTTACTTATGAAAACTATGACTTGTTAAAGCATTTTCATTTCTTTGTAAAATATATATATTCACATTTTCTGTAATTTTTAAGGTTAAAATAGGATTTTTATTCCTCATATAGGTTAAAAAGTAGGCTTTTCTTAAATTGTCACACCATTAAAAAAAAGTCTTCTCTAAATTTTAGAAGTAAAAAGCGATAAGACAGTTATAGTCTGACCATTTCTGAGTTTTACTATTATTTTCTATTAAAAAATAAATTATTCTTAGTGATATGAAAGCGCATTTAGAATATAGCTTTGTTCTATCCTCAATTTCATGACAGGTTTGCTTGTCTTATGATGGTAGCCATTCTGGAATGTTTTAGTTCTTAGTTTTATAAGACTGCAAATAAAATTACTAAATATATAGTGGATTAATGTAGGAAAAAATTTACACTCTTCATCCTAGCCATGTTGAATCTTATTTGCTATAGCATATATAAAAATGAAATACAAAATTTTTGGTCATGCTGTGCTTCTACATTAATATCGACAAATTCGCTTCAAATGACTTCAAAATGATTTGTTAATAGTAAGAAATTTTGGAAGAAATCCAAGATTATTGTTAATCTTATAAAATTTGGCTGAAATTTTTGGTAGATATTTTTCTTTCATTTTTACGATTTTTTTATGTTTTGGTAAAAACCAAATAGACGTCATTTGTTTACAATAGAAGACATTATGCAAATACAAAAATAAATATTATTAAAATTGAAAGAATACGCATTTAAAATTAATTAAGTTTCTTCAATAAAAAATATACGTTATTATAAAATAGAAAACATAATCTGCAATCTGTAAATTTACATGTGTAAAGGTGTTTTTTTTTTTTTTTTTTTATTTTTTTTTGCTGAGGTGTTTAAAGAGTGCTTAATTTTTATAGTAGTTTCTCATTACATACCTTGAAAGAAGGCAACTAATGCTTAAAATTATTACAAAACTCTGACAAATTAAAATATTCTCACTTACCTTAATGTAAAAAAAATTGTTTCTCATAATCCTTCTGTATACTTTTAAAAATTCAATTGAAAATAATACAGATTTGTCAGCATCTAGAACAGCATCATCATATTTTTCATAGGGTGTTTTTGTGAAAAATGAGAGGGTGTAACTGCTTCTTTTTAACTAGAAATTTAATCAATCAAGAAATTAAATCAATTTTAGCTTGAAAACAATTATTTCATCCTTTAGAAAGTGATTATCTTTTAACACATAAAGACATACAGATATGAATCATACATTTCTTCTATTTTATTCATAGATTTATTTTCACAGAAGCTATTTGATTCTTGCTCCTTTGTGCAGTCGAAAAATGAAATGTAATAGTGAAAGGATTTGAAATAACTTTCTCTTCTATTTAGAGCAATCAGAGCTAAAGATATATTGAGTTCCAAAACACACTTTGCACATAAGCAAAAATGTACAAAACATGCTCACCAAAAAATATGCTGAATAAGAAAACAATTTTTTTCCTTACCTGGAAATATCATGGAGAAATCTATAGAAGATTATACTGATTTATTCTATAGCAAGCTGTCTTCTTTGGTTTGGCATGATTTCATTGCTAAGCAACAATGTTCCTCAACTACAAAAAAGAAAATTTGTAAGAATTGGAATTTGTCACCTGTTGATTACAAAATTGAATATTTTAATTGTATTGTTTGGTTGGTTATGGCATAATGTAGTTATTGTTTACACCTTTAATAAAGACTGCTATTCATATTTTTTCTGACATCTAAATTTCAAAACCTTCCAAACAAGATTTTTTTTTTTCCCCCAGATGAGACCTACCGATTACAATAATAACTTGGAATCTTTGCCTTTATGAGAACAATTCTAAAATGAAGGAAAAAATTACATTTTTTTTTTTTTCCCAAAACATTTGAAAAAGGATTTTGTGATGGAATGGGGGGGGGGGGTCAGTAAAGTGAATAGTAACTCGTGCTAATCAGCAAAGACGACATGAAAATCAAATTCAAACACTACAGCTTTTTGAATGAACAGTTGAAGATATTACTAAGATTTTATCTGCTTAACGCAAAATTAATATGTTGAATCAATTGTTCTTAAAAAGGCACTTTTAACAAATACTTTCCAATAAATTCAGCAATATCTTGCATTTATTCCCAAAAATGTATCAAAATTATTGATAAAACACCGTTCATGATTTTCTTTGATTTGAAAGAGGAAATATCAAAATATCCAGATAAAAACTAGAAAGGACATCATGGGTATCTGTGGAAGAAACTTACAGTGTGATTTCTACAAAAATGATCTAAAATGTGTAAAATAATTTCTATAAAAAAAAAAAAACTTGATGAAGTATATATATTACTTTTTTTAATCAAGTTATTCATATTATTCTGATACCCAAGAAATAACAATCTATGAGTGTCGGTAATGGAGATTCAGGCAAAAAAAGAACTGTGCAACTTCTCCTAAAAGTTAATTTTTTTAAAAAAAAAATAATGCTTACTAAACAAATGGCTTTTTCAAACTTTACTTGACAAACATATGCCAATAATAAGATTTGCTTTAGAGATGTTACTGTATTTTTTTTTTCAGGTTTGCATTCATATTAATAGGAATGTAAAAATAGCAAGGTTTTGTTTTAAATTCTTGTATGGATTAAACTATCATCAGCCGAAGTCTATGTATTGCCAGGTGCTTTACTACAATACTAATTATTCATAAATTATTTTTGTTATATTTGTTTAAAAAATTAAATTAGATTTTTAATTTAAATGTAGGTTATTTTTATATATTAATCTTGTAGAGGGTGGCATACAATAAGAAAGAATATAAAAAGTACACTGGAATGCTATTTTTCAAAACTTTAGCCACAATACATTTTGATATTTTTTTGTCTTCAATTAAGTATTTCACTAATACAAAATCATTAACCTCTGGATCTTTTCTAAATTTAAATAATCGGATTCCTCAATCAAATCATAGTTGGTAACAAAGTTGTTCTTCCTCATCGAGAAACACCTATTCTTCTTCGCTGTCAGAATGAACGATATCCTTCCTGAATTTTATTTTCTTTCTCTTAATTTCATTCTTTGCCATGTCCTCTTTCCTACTGAGATTCATTGCTTCAGACTTTCTAAAAAAAAAGCGAAAGTTCCTTTTTAAGAATAAGCAGAACCACTCCTCACCTACTTATTGATTTTCCTTCCATGAATCAGGCATTTGCCTTTTTAATGAAAGCACAAACTGGTAAGCAAATTAGTTTATTTCTTTCTGACCGAGACCCAAACTGCGAGATCTGCTTCCCCTTGATAACTGAAAAATTTTCATGTTGGCAAGTTGATAGGTACTCCTGACTTATGAAGCTTTTTGGCAGTAGCGTGTAAGGGAAAGCAAAGATATCCCATACTTTAGCAGCCTTTGAATATAACAGTTCTTTACGAAATATCTCTTTTACTGCTTCAAAAATAACATCCCAGGAAATCAAGGCTCGAATAGTCGTCCGCTTTCTATTTCTAACCATGACTGAAAAATAAAATGTATTGGTCATTGGTATAATTTAAAACACAAGGTCAACCTGCTCCGCCTGGCTTGGTGCCAACATGTCCCATTATGGCATTTTAATTTTGATTCTGTGTTTCCCCCCCCTCCTAAAATATTACATTAATTCAAAGGCATATTCTCGTGCATATGTTCATGAATGTCCAAGTACTAAATACAACAAACACCCAATAAACTTCATTGCTAGTATTTTATACTCTAGAAGATAATCAAGTGAGTGGTAAATAATTACTTCTCAAGCAAAAAATAACAATTTGACTACTGTCTGCAGATCCATATGAAACTGACTAAAAACTTCTGAGCATATTATGTCATACTTTCTGTTCACTCTGTACTCACTTCTACTGCTATTTTGTGACTTTTAACTGCTATTAATGGAGTTTCAAATAGCTCCAGTCTTCCCTACCAATTGATATTCTAATCAAATATCTCACTAATATGATTATTAAAACATAAAATGATTTCTCTGTCTTTACTGGGGAAAGATAGGGGGGGGGACCATTCAGTAACAAACTTGGCAGATTTACAGAATCTCTAATTTTGTGAAATTATTCAGCCCTAAGTATATGTTCTTGTTAATTATAATTTGCCTAATTATATAATTAAATTTTAATTTTTAATGTTTGAATATCAAGTGTAACAAATATACAAATACTTGTTAAATCTTTTGCAGCGGATATGAAATTAGTATCATTTTCATAGAATGATTCATTCAGAATGCAAAATTCCGTGAAAACTTGACAATTTATTGTTAACACATTGATGTTTGGTATATATTACTGATGGCTAGAATGGCATCAGGTACCATATAATTTTTCTGCCTTAGTTTTGCTATTCCATACAATAGGTCTACAGCTTTAAAAAAATTCTTTATTTAAAGAAAATGAGAGATATAATTTTAGAATACCTTGATAGCAATAGGCTATAGAAAGGATAATCCCTATACTATGTCACTAAAAGTTTCTGAATTTAAAAACTTCTGATGTGTTGTATATATTTTTTACAGTTACATGAATGTGGAGATGGAAGATTGTACTTATGAAGCACCAACTGGACAGACTATAGCCATTAAAAAGCACATGTGCCAAGGAAAATATATTAGGTAAATAATTTACATTTTTTCCCCAATTGCCTTATGATCTGCTTGAAGAAACAAGTGAAATTATAATTTCACAGGTTGCATACTATGATTAAAAGTGCCTGAATTTGAAAACTATTTTTAAGCACTTTAAAATGGTTTAATTTTGAAATATCCTTAATTTCCTCAACATGTTAAAAAAAGTGTTTTGTTTCCCCACACTTTGAATATAATAATTTAAAAGTTTAGTAATAAAAGCTGGACACGTCAAGAAAGAAAACTTATAAATGAGAAAAATCTATGGTTAAATAGATCTAAGGCTTCCAACAGACATTAAGGTAATGTGCTTTTTTCTTTGCACCAACTTTCTTCAGTGCTATGTATTGCTGTTTATTAAAATACTGGAACAGTTATTTGGAAGGGGCAAAATATGTATTGTTCCATACTTGTTACAACTCAGGAAAGTTCAGCTTTCAATTTTTAGTGTTTTATGTGTTGAAGAATTCATTCAAGTTATGCCTTTGGTAAGTGTAAGAAGAATATGTAGATTGGTAGGCTCTTTAGAAAATAAGAGTACAGCAGGATGAATTTGGTATGTCAGAAAATACCTAACATGGATATAGCTGCTCTAAAAACACTCAGAGTGAAGATTTTTTACTATGTTATACATTCAATAATCATTTGCATTAATAGGCAATTTTAGAGCAATCCCTTAAATGAATGTTAAAAGGATTTTACTGTAGTATATTGAATTGTAATTAATTGCATTGTGCAGTTATGTTAATTGATCATGTAAGATGTAGTATGATGAGATTTTAACTTGAAACCAGAAGTTTTCAATTACCATGCTTTTTTTAAAAAAAAAAAAGAAAGGAAAGAAAACACTTGAAAGTTATTATTGTTGGACATTTGAAAGTTATTGTTATTGAATCAATCTTGCCAAATTTTAGTTTTTACTTAAGAAACTGCTAGATCTGATACTTAAAATTTTTAAAGA
The DNA here is from genome assembly GCA_026543865.1 of Argiope aurantia. NCBI lineage: Eukaryota > Metazoa > Arthropoda > Arachnida > Araneae > Araneidae > Argiope > Argiope aurantia. The sequence continues at coordinate 263,094 of JAPMOR010040336.1, forward strand.
AATAAAGAAAAAGTTTTCCAGGGCTTTTTTTCTTTGTAATGACTCTCCCTCCCCCATAACTAATAGAATTTTCCCCCAATAAGTTTTTTTTTTACATATAAATGTTGTCCTGATTGACAACAACATGCAGCATAAACCATTGAAGTTAGAAGCATGAAGTTTTAGAATTTTCTTCTTGGGTATTAGAGAACTGATAAGGATAGATTTTTAAAATTTTTATTTGGAAGTTTAATTAAAAAATGAAAATATAGGGCTACACGTTCATACCCTCCAACAGCTACAGAATTTCCGTAGTTGCTTTTAAATTAACTGAAAACTACTTGATTACAGATATATTGTGAAAAACTATGACAAACTGCAAAAATCATCTAAAATGCCCTCTTCCCGAATTGTCGCTCACAGTAATGCTGGTGATTAGTGAAAACATTTTTTTAGCATGGGTTTGGGGGAAGAAAAAAAAAATTATTTCAGCATAAATCTAGAAACACTAGAATTGCTTCTCATTACAAAATTTGCATGAGAGTTGGGTTATGATTTTTATAAAAAAAAGTGCAAGTACTTCCTATTTAATAAAAAAGATTGTAAATGTCTGAAAAATAGTATTAATTTGTTTGACCAACGACATTGTATGGTGGTTTATATATATATAATATAACATTTCCTTATTTATTTAGTCAATAATAAATCTATTAAATAATTTTTAGTAATGTTTTAATTAAAATTCTTTGGAAGTATCTGTTCTTCAATATTTGTGGACATTCCTTATATGTAATATATCTATAGAAAGTACTATGGATGATTGGGTAACCAATGTTGAAGGGTATGCATGTTTTTTTGTAACATCATGCAAAAATTAATTTTGCACCATTTTATTAATTTTTCTCTTCAGAAAAAAAAAACTTTTTAATGATACTAATTTAAATGCACTTTTTCTTTAGTTTTAGTAATTTTTTAAAAAATATGTTTTGGACACGATTTATAACAAAGACTTTTTTATTATGACAAAATTCAAAAAACAATATCATTTGTCCTTTGAGTTGTTGAACTACATATTTTACCACTGTTATAAAAGGGGAGGTCTTTCTTTGCTTTACATATTTTTAAGCAGTTGAATAAGATTGTTCATTTGATGAATTACTTTAAATTTTAAGGCAGTGTAATAGATTGTGTTGCTCCAAAAAATATTTTAATATTATAAAAAATATTTTAAATAAATTGCGGCTCCAAAAAAATATTTTTTTAAAAATACTTTTATTGGCATTTATTTTATTAAAATTTTTCTTGTTAATTGCAGAGCTGGCTTTAAAAAAAAAAGCCCTATGAGTTTACTTCTGTTATTTATGAAAACTTTTAACTTGTTAAAGTATTTTATTTATTTATTTTGTAAAATATATAATTACATTTTTCTGTAATTCTTTAAAACTTTATTTAACAAATTATTTTACCATCAATTTTTCAAATTTATTTTTGAACCATTATTTAAATTTTGATACAGAATAAACCCAGGAAAAAGAAAAAAATTTTATAATTAAGTTAATGATAAATTTTATTTGATATCACCTAGATTTAAATGGTACTTTAAAGTACTGTCGGTAAATAAAGGGTTATGGTTAAAGTAATATATATATATATTTGCATATAGGTTAAAAAAATACATTTTTTTATTGCATTTTGGGAATGTTAAATGTTTTATAAAGACCTTTACTAAATTTCAGAAGAGATAAATAATTTTTTTATTATCTGACCATTTCTGAACACCACTGTTCTTTTCTATTAAAAGAAATGACTTAACCCTTTAAAGAGCCAATTTTTTTTCTAGTCATATTATGTTAAAATATTTTTAGGCTTGAAATTAGAATAAGAAAAGGGATTTATTTAGCTTATTAGATAAATTTAATTTGATTAATTAATTTGGTTAATTAATAATTAAGTAACAAATCAAGACACATCATTCTGTCTGAGATAAAGAACTGAAGCCTCTAAGTTTCTGACTTACTAAAAAAATTTGTCAGAACTTATGCCAACCTACTTAATTTCATACAAAGATTGATAAAGTTTGTGGGAAGCATACTTCCCATGGCCCTAGAAAGGGTTAACTCGCTTAGAACTTGGCATTTTACTACAGCCAATTTCATGACAGTTTTGCCAGCCTTATGATTGTAGAAATTCTGGAAGATTCAGTTCTTAGCTTTATAATACTGAAAATAAAGTTAGTTACTGTAATGAGTTGCTGCAGGAGAAAATGTACTCTCGTTAAAACTATATTGAATCTTATTTGTTGTTGCTTACATAAAAATCAAATACAAAATGTTTGATCATGTTATGCTTCTATATGACCATTAACGTTTTTAGAAATTATGTATTCATCTAAATAAACGGCAATTTGTTAATTTTGAGAAATGTTGAAAAAGATTACATGTCTTTTATTGTTAATCTTATAAAAACTGATTTAATTTTTTAGTATCATTAGTTCTTTTTATTATTATTATTATCATTTGGATTTTTTTCCCTTATCAAAACCAAAAAGGCAATTTGTTTTAAAGTGAAAAATATGATATATTTGTATTGCAAAGACTTTGTACAAGTGCATAAATAATTATTTAAATTTAATGAATGAATATTTTTTAAAAATTGAATAAAACTGCATTAATATAAAACAGGTAACACCCGATTCTTAGAAAATACACAGGTTTTGGTATGCTTACATATACAAAAGTGCTTAAAAGTATTATTTGCAGAATTTTCTCGCTCTGTTTCAGTAAATACAGTTTTTATGAAATGATATAAAATGAATTTATTTTTACTACCAAAAACTAATTTGAATGGTCAGGGAAGGTTCATGAGTCGGTCCATTGTTGAGTTTGATTTATGCATTTTGTAAATTAAAGATGTCATAATATTTTCTTTTACTAGATGGGTGTTTTCATGTGTATTGTGATGTTGTCTGGTTAAACTGATTTTCTTATTTCCACATTGCATAAATTACTATGTATATAAATGAATATTTACTTGGGTTCTCCAAAAATGATTTTGCTAAACAAATCCTTTAAAAATAGAATTGCTGTTTATAAGTTTCAGAAGTTTTTGCCCAAGAAATTATAATGACGTACCCAAAATATTTTTACCTCAAATTGAAATATAGGGATATGTTTCACTAATATATAAATCCAACCACTGTGGTTGTCTGAATTTTTTTATTTTTTAACCTACTTTTATGCATAATGTCATATATTTCAGATCTGTAAAATTTCATTTTTTTACTTGCATTATTAGTTAGAAAAATAAAACAAAATAATAGTTTAGGATTGTTTCAATAATTCTTGTCAAAAATATTAAATTTTTATCTAATTGCATATTTCAAAATAATTGCTATGTAACCTTTTATTGGTACTTTTTACAAAACATCATAAAATTGTTCATTTTGTTTAGTATTTTAACTGTTTCCTTTTGAATTTGTTAAAGATCATAAATTTAGTATTTTCTCCTGTAATTTTTTGAGATAAAGGGGATCAAAATTACAATTCAAAGTAACTTTCAGGGTTTAGAAGTAACAAAACCACAGTAGTGCAGTATGCTTACTAAATAAGAGGAAAATGATCTATTTAATACACAGGTATGTAAAATAAAAATAAAGCATTTCTGCTGATGGCTCAAAAATAATGGAAAATGCAATTCTGTTTTTCTGTTGGAAGTCATGAAATTGAAAAAATATTTTTACGTTTTTCTATCTATATAAGCAAAATTTCAAAAAAAAAAAAAAGCATCAAAATATTGAATAATTTCTTCATATTTTATGATACCATAGGGAAAATGTTCTTGAATATAATAACTATACTGTTTGTCTACCTCAAGAATAGCTCCCGCCAATATGTCTACGATAGTCTGTTGCCGTGGAAACAAGACCTGCTCTATTTTCAATAGGGGATTTAAAAAGAAAGGCATCCATGTTGGCTTACTGATCGCCTTGATGACGTATTGGCGAATTTTTTAATTGATTTATAAAGAGTGAAAAAAAATGTTTTATATATTAATTATATAATAATATTTAAAATTTTAGACATAAAAATGAAATATTAATGGATATGCAATAAAGATAAAAAATTATTACAATAAAAAAGTAATTATTTAACTTTTTAATAATTGTTTAATATTTTCATAACTATTAATAATTATCAAGGACTTTAGATTATTAATACAATGACAGAACTTCGTTGATTATTAAACTTTCAGCATGTATTTTCCAACAATTTCTAAGGCAAAACAGTTTTCAAAGTAAAATAAAATAAAATACCGTCTAAATTTCGAAAATAATGTTCATTCATTCATTCAAGCATTTCAAAATCCTCTAAATTACTCTCACAAGTTTCGGTTTCTTCTGAATCAGAATCATCATTGGTATCAATTTGAAATGACAGTTCGTCCACTAAATCTTCTAACAGTCCATCTTTCTCCCAATAATTATTTTCAAGCTTTTCTACGTGTTTGCAATGCGCTGCCCATTCTGCCGAAGTAACTTCAGTGATAGCTGTTTGAAGAAGAGATTTCAGATTGTCCAAACTTAAATCGCCAGTAACATTTCGTTCCTTTATTATTCTTTTTACAGAGGACCACACAAATTCGATTGCGTTCAAATCGCAATGATAAGGGGGTAGTCGGATAACTTCATGTCCTTCTTTCTCTATTAAATTATCAATTTTATAGACAATTTTCTTTGGACGATTACTGTCTATAAGAGAGAACAGTTAAGCTTTTCGCATTTCTTGATCGCAGGGTATTCGGTTGTTTTTCAACCAATCTATCATAACTTTTTTTGTAGAATACTTCGTTGGAGTGCGGTTTTCGACAGTCGTATGATACGGTGCAATATCCATGCATACGACATTGTTTGGTTGCAAATTTGGAAGAAGTTTTTCCAACACCCATTTTTTAAAGTTTTCATAGTTCATTTGCCCGTGATAGTCGCCGCTTTTTGTTGATGCTTTATATACTAATAAAGCACCCGTAAGGAAACCCGTTGATGACCCAGCATGAACAACTATAAGTCTATTTTTCGAATTAACATTTGCTGTAGCTCCCAAAACTGTGTCATCTTGCCAACATTTCTTAAATGTCAAATTGCTGTCTACCCAAGTTTCATCAATATAGACAATCGGTCGTCCAGCTTTCCTGTGACATCTCATTTCTTTCAAATATCTGTGTCTCCAAAAAACAATATCTGGTCTTTCCATGAGTACTTTTCTATTATTCACGCACAACTTCCATCGGAAATTCATTGAATGTAAGACTTTGCACAATGTGTCTTTTTGCCACGAAAATCCAATTTTTTCTTTCAACACTGGTAGTAATTTTCTGAGGGATGGCACTTTCCTTTCTTTTATGTAAAAGTCTTGAATTGTTTGCCGTATAACACACTTGTCAAAGTCGTCTATTTCACAGTTTCGCTCACTTGGTCTTTTACGGTGTTTACCGGGTGATTTTAAAACTGTCGATGAGCTCGATGATGAAACTTCTTTTCTTATTTTTTTATTGTAGCTTCAGAAATTCCAGTTGCTTGAGAAGCCCTTTTCAGAGCTTGTGGGAGTGGAATTAACGCAGATTTCGATGAAGCTTCATTGGAACAAAATTCCGCAACATTATATACAATTTTGCGTGCCTGCGATTTCAAAATTTCGCCCTTCCTTAACTTAAAGGCCATCTTGCAAGTTTAGCAAGTTAGTAAAATCAATTAAACCAGTAAGGAACAAATAATTTTAAAAGCAAAAGCAAAATAAACACAAGGATAAGATAACGCGTGCAACTCTTTTAAATCCGAGAAGACGAATGACGTGATGTAACCTTTAATTCCGCCAATTCCCTACGCGCTTAATCCCCATTAGAAATGAACTAGTCTTGTTACTACAGCGACCGCCACTAGATAGACTTCTTGGCGGGAGCTATTCTTGTGATCGACAGACTTTTTTTATTCAAGTCAACCAAAATCAAATAATACAGAAAGCATATTTTTCAAACCAAAATTAAAATTTAGAACATTCCTTTCTTTACAAGTTTCTTTAAAAAGGAAACAAGGGGGAAAAAAAACCCCAGGAAATACTAGCATTTTAATTCCTACTATAATAAATCAATGTAAAATATTGTTATGCATATGACCAATAATACTGAAATTACATTATATTGGTGTAAATATGTGTATATTTAGGAAGATTTGTTACGGTTTAAATGCTGTGGTTATAATTGAAAGTATTTTTAAAAAATGAAAATATTTTATAAGTTATTAGGTAGCATTATTACAAAATCAAATAAAAGGTTATGTAATTTTATTAAAAAGTAGATCTATATTATTATATGGTATTGCTAAATTAACCATTTATCATATTTTGATTCAAAATTCAATTATTCGTTGTTCTCATTTGTACATCATCTTGGAACAATTTATGTATGACATGTTAAACTGATTTTCTGTATTTGTAGATAGCTTATTGTTGTCAATTTTTTAATAAAAAAATTTTTAAGTATATGTAAGCTCATTTTAAAATTTTGTTTTTAATTATTTCTAAATTACTCATGTTGTTTTATAACTATGGACAAGAAAGAAAATGTGACAAAAAACACTTCCATTATCCTGACACTGGTTTACCATATAGATTATATATTATTCATGGTTATTGTTTCTGTATAATCTTTTCTCTTTCCAGATATGTCCACATTCCAGATGAAGTCGATCCTATTAGAGCCATAGAAGATCGCCTGCAAATACTGGCTCAAGCCCCTTCTCTGAAGGGGCGAGGCCGTGGTCGTGGCCGTGGTGGCAGAGGAAGGGGAGGTAGAGGAGGAGGTCACTTCAGCCGAGGTGGTAGTGGTGGTACCTCCAGATATGGTGGTGATAGTGGTGGTACCTCCAGATATGGTGGTGATAGTGGTGGTACCTCCAGATATGGTGGTGATCACCGCAGTGGTAGTGGGGGAAGCTCCAGATATGGTGGTGATCACCGCAGTGGCAGTAGCAGCAGATATGGTGGTGATCATCGCAGTGGCAGTAGCTACCACAGTGGTGGTTCTTATGCTGGTAGCAGCAGCCGTTATGATCGCTCAAGATATTAAACTTTGGATCATTATATACATACGTTATCTCTCATTCCACTTTATTGTAAACTTTTAAAAATAATCTTAAGTTGTCATTGTATACCTTTTCATTTTGAAGTCATCAGCCATGCATTCTAATGATTGTATATTTTTTCTTTATGGTGGTTAATTCTTTTTTTTTTATGAATAAACAATAAATGTGTTTCTTCATAATTGATCTTTTTGTTGCATTTTAATTACTCATTAGGAATAGACAGTTCTGCATTGTTATACTCTGTGTCTGTTATTTGTGAAAAAAAGTATAATTTTCAATAAAATAATTTTTTATTGAAAAAAGTCACAAATTCAGATGTGTGGAAAAGTATGTGTATACTCAAAATTCAGTTGCAAATGCTACAATGTTCTCTATGTTTTGTTGCATTCAATAGGTTCGGAGAACCCTGATACTGGTCTCCGAAGCTGTTGTCTTTTATTGTGTAGCAAGGTGAAGGATTTGTGTTTCTGAACATTTATCTGTATCTCAAAAACCAAGTTTTGTTTTAAGGCCTCACATTTTCCAAACAAACATTTAGTGAGCAAATCAAAATTGTCTCTTTATTTTATGGTGTTAAGGATCATTACGTTAAGAGTAACTTTGGAGTAATCTATGCCTTGTAGATTCACTCAACAAATATTTACTTATAAGTAAGTTTAAATAGCTTTTACTCATTAAATGGCTTACCATCTCATTTTTTCTTGAATTTCCACTCAAAATTTTAAAGGATTTGTAGTAATTAATCTTAAATTATGTTAAGTTATTTCAGTTCTTATTTTTTAATTTTTTATTGGATTCCAAACTTAGAAGATCTTAAAAGTACCCCACAGCAAGCATTTTTATTAATTCATTGCTGTGACAATGGTGATATTAATGTAATCTTAATATAAGAGTAATTCACTCTTATATTAAGACTATTTTAATAACGATTCAGTTCGGGAAGCAAATACTAATCTCAAGAAATTTCATTATTGTTGCGAAACTCAAAATTATGGATTGTTTGAAACTGCAAAACTGATTGAAAAACAACAAAGTCAGTTAACCAGTGCTGATATATCCCCGTTGAGAGTTTCTTGGCCATTAATGACATATATATATATATAATATTAAGTAGAGAAAAGAAAAGGCTTTTCATATTCCTTGAGAACCCTTTGAATCTTATTTTGTTGTACTTGGTAATTCAGAAAAATTCTTGGATTTTTGTTTTCCCTTGTTTGTTAGACTCTTGAAGAGTCGTTTTCAAAAAAGGTTGTCCTTTGATTTTGGGTGATATTATAATAGTTAATTTCCAGGAGAAAGGGAATGAAAATTGAATTTGAAATTGTATCAATTATTAAGTCTGAACTCAATTTCTGATGACCATTATGTTTAGGAACACTGCTATTTAATGTTTTTCGAAAACCATTTGCCACTAAGTAAATGTTTTCTTTTTAAAATTTTATTTTCCCTATTTTTTGCCATTTATACCATCCGAAATTGTAAAACAATTAAATCAGGGTTTTTATCATTAGGAAAATGCGTGTAGTCGCATTTCAATAGCATTTTTTTAACAAGAATTTTTTGGAAAGTAATACAGATTTCAAAAATAATAGTCTTGATTTCTACTTATGAAAAAGGATGTTGATATGTAAGAATTGCCAATTGAGAGTCATTTTCTCTTTGGTTAGTTTTAAAAAGCAGATAGAAAGTGCAGCAAGTAGGTTTACCATACAAGGGAGGAATTTTTAACATGAACTGCACATGATCAGAGTGTGAAGTGTCATTAAAAACCTTATTTTTGACCGTCTCTATATAATGGTAAGTGCTTGATTTTTTTTTTTTTTTTAATCCAGTTGCTTATGTTTATCTTCTGATGAAAAATGATTTGCTCGATTATAGACTGTATTTTCTTTACGATATTAAATCTTTCAATATTTAATGACTCCAGAGGTCAGTGAAAAAAGTTTTATTTCATCTTTGGGACGTATATTGATAAAATGGTGAGAGTAGATCCTTTTCATTTACTCAACTCTTTCACCATTTTTGCTTGTTTAAAAGGGAAGGGAATCTTTTTTTTTTCCCTGGAAAAATTTTATGTACAGGGCGGTTATAATTAAAATGGCCCTTTTCAAACTCCTCTAAAGTCCGTTCTGCTTATCGGATTTTGATACAACTTAGTATATACGTTATATGGACCATAGGCAAAAGACTTCTGCAACAATAAAAGTTCAAATTTTGGCCACCGGGGGGAATTGTGACACCTAAAGAAGGACAAAAAAAATCTGTCAGAATCATTAAAATTCGTTCATTTACAAAATGTACTCAGTGTGTGCTCCATGGATATCAATTATGAAATGATATCAATTAGAAAGAGCATTGTAATGTTTTTAATGGTAGCGCGAAGAAACCATCGAAGGATTGCAGCAACATGCCGTGTAATGCTGTCTTTCAACTCAAATAAAGTTCTAATTCCTCCTCCATAAACACGGTCTTTTAGTAAACCCCACAACCAGAAATCACAGGGATTTAAGTTGGGTGAACGAGGAGACCAGGCATCCTGAAAAGCTCTGAATATTACACAGTTTTAGCCCGAAGCAGCTCTGTGACTTGGCACTCAATGTAGGGAATTGCTCCATCTTGCATGAAGACAGTAGTCTGCAAACATAGCTATTCTTGTAAAGCAGGAATGGCATACTCATGACGGAGTATGTTTTAGGACCTTGAGGAGTTAGAGTTTCAGAGAAAAACAGCCCGAGAATAAAATCGCTAGTAAATCCACACCATGCAGTCACGTAATTAGTTGTTGTTGGTGCAGGTTATTAAGAGGTAAAGCAACCATATGCGGCAGTTTTGATTATTCACAACTCCATCTAAAGAAAAGTGCGCCTCATCTGACCATAGAATTTGTCAAGGCCACACTTCATCAATTTCTAAATTCTTTCTTGCCAAAAATAGGCAAGCAAATTCATTGCGTTTTTGGTGACAGTATTTGCAACATGTGGATCTTATACAAATACCATTTTAAAATGGATCTCAGATTTTTTTTATTGTTGACCACAGATTCGCCAACTCATGTGATACCAAAGGAGCACTTGCTGAAGAAAAGATGGAACTGGAGGCTCTTTTAATCACAGCAGTGCGACATCGATAATTTCATTCGCAACTGGATTCCACCCTTTTACTGGCAGCACACTCAAGTTCCCAGTCTTCAAATTTCATAATCATCTTCATCAAGCCATTCTTTTTCATGGGTCCTTTTCTCAGTTCCTTTAAATGACGATTTTCACGCAGCGAGCTAAGCTATTGCTGCTGTTTTGGTAACTCAGTATTACCAGCAAAGCTCGATCTTTCTTCTGTAAGGGCGTGATTAACAATGACAAAGGCACACAGGATGGTTTTACAGCTCTGACTGCAAATCTCTATACAAATTAATGAAATCTATAAAAAGATTTTTTAATGCCCTCTGGTCAAATGGTGGTCAAAGTACGAACTATTTTTTATTGCAAAAATCTTTCCTTCATGGTCCATATAAAGTGTATATTAAGTTTCATTAAAATCCGATGGGTAGAACGAGTTCTAGAGGTGTCTGAATGGGATCACTTTATAACCACCCTGTATTCATGTTTTGTTTTTAACAGTAACTTAAGTTCACCCATGCTTTTCTGCGCATGATTACTTATTTATAAAACATTTGTTAATTATAATTCAACATTATTTAGTGACTTTCTATTAGCGAATTATGTATCTGTACTTCAATTAATGTTTGCTCAAAACATTAGAAATTCTTAACAAAATGCTGTTAAATGCGCATTTGATTCATTGTGTATTTCTATGAGTGAATACATTTAATTGATTCAAGGCTTTAAAAAATAAAGCAAAATGTTCACGATGCTCAAGAGTTGCCTTCTAAGTTTATTTGTTACTCTTGCCTAAAAATACCACAAATACAGTTGCACTTTTTCATATATGAGCTGTTCATAGAGTAAGAATTGCAATCACCAAGAAGATTTTGCCCTTTCTTTATGATTTAAACTTCCGAATAGTACATTTTTGGTATTATGCCTTACCTGTGAATTTGAAAAACGGTTTGAGCTGGAATTTCGTAGTACTAAATTTGAAGATTTCAGCCAAATTTTAGATAAAATCCATTCCATTATTTTTGTTTGTCCAAATACAAGTGAACAGAATAGTTTCAAAATGCAAATGCTACATCAGCAAAACATGGCACACAGTATCTAATATCTGCACAGTAATATCTAAAGTATAGATCAATATAAAAATTTTAACCAAATCCCTGAGCAAGTCGACTGTGTCTATGTTCGCATGCATGTAAACACTGGAACAAAAGATCACAACTAAGATAAATAAAATTTGTTATCTTGTCTCAAAAATTGTAGCTCTGTCATTAATTTTGGATTTAATTATCTGACCAAAAATTTGTGAAGCATGTTTGGTTTCTTTCTTTCTTTCTTTTTTTTTTTTCTTCCTTTCTTTTTTTCTATACTTGGGCTCTGAAAATAAATGTGTATTCTTAGCATTCACTGCCTTGCTTTAAGGTCTCTAATTTTTGTGGCAGAAGGAGGGATCATAACCTTCATTAGGGTATTTCTTCAGATATATCAGTCATAATCCATTTTTGCTTTTTTATGTATATGATATATTGTTTAGATATATGTATATATCTAAAACCCTCCGCACTTTTGCGCATGCGTAAGGATGGGTTTAATTTGTCAAAATAGAGATGAGAGGAAAGACGAAAAGAGGAGGTGTTTACATTTAACAATAAAGCAAACTCAGAATACTCGTGGGCTGAATTAAAATAAAATAATCATTATGGAATTACCGCGCTCCCATTTGAAACCTAATTAGAATTTCATAACTATCAACTCAATCAGAATGAGTTCTGCACGTTTGAAATGAAATATAAATATATTTGGCACATTCATGTTAATTGAAAACAATTTATAAATGTCAAAAGCGAAAAAAAAGAAAATAAGAATATTGATTGAGATATATTATTGATCTCTTAAAAAGAATGTTACAAATATTTGGTAAAAGTAAAAAAAAAAAAAAAAACTACTACTGAAGCGTTTCAGATTACGAGTCTCTACATACATAGTGATGTTGTTATACTGAATAGTGTGATCCATTCAGATGTGGATCACATGCTCTGTTTAAAACAATGTACAAGTAAAAGAAATTAGATTCTGAGCATGTATGAATGACAGTTTCGGAACTGCTACAATGCTTTGTGGCGGGCCTGAGAAATTCGAAGTGATCATAAAAGTGAACATTCATCAAATACGATCATGTAATTTTATGTTTCCATATTATAAAATCTGTGAAAAAGAAAAGAAAACTGAACTTTCGTAATTTTCTGACTGAGAGATCCATTCTCCCAGTCAGAAATGCATCATATTATATAAGCATTCCTGTGCATACGCATTATATATTGCAGTATTCCATCCCTCTTTTGGCCAATTTTGCGAAACTTCTAAACATTGCTTTGAGAAATGCGAATTGTATAGTTATTAATGCAATGGAGCTTGCTTTTTTTAAATTGAATTTTTTCTGAAGTCTACTCATTATTCTATTAACATCATAATAAAATATCATATGTGCTACAAACTCATTTTGCTTTGTTTGAAGACAAGATAAAAAAAATTGCAAATTTTATATATCTTCAAATTATTTTCATTAGTCAGTATTTCGTGACATTATTTTAAAGAAATAACTTGTGAATAAATTCTCCCAATATTAGAGAAATAAACTTACTGAGTGAATTAAAGAATCACTTTACTTCTGTAGAAATATTTGATAAAAGAAACCACAAAATATTATTTTTTGAAATTTTAATTATAAAAAAATTATTAAATATTACGACCTTATTAAATTGCAATTTTTTTAGAAATATTATGATTGATAAATAAAAGCTTAAACAGTAAGAATGCATCTTTTTTTGCTGTCCTTACTTAAAAACCGACATTTAGCTGTACGTGTTTTAGACAGTATTCTTAACTGAAATGGATAAATTCAATTGTTACGTAAATTATTAAGCTATTGTACATTCAAGATAAAATAAATATTTTTCAAATATTTAACTGAAAAATAAATATTTCATTTGAATGTCATGAAGATGATGGGAATTCTGTTTCAATTATATAACGATTTTTTTTTTTTTTTTTTTTTTTTTGCCTTTTACAGGAATTTTAGTTATTTGAGTAAAATATGATTTAATAACGGTTACAAAAAATCATTAATATAATAAAATAGAAATTAACAGATTTTAATATTTTGTATATTAGTGCTTTTTTAATTTTTTAAAATAAAGTTTGTATTCTCACGTTTCTATAGACATTTACCCAAGTTTGTTGAAGCTAATCCTGGCATTGACACGTTTGGACTATAAAGCTATCGTAAAGTAGAGATTGATGCAGAGATTAAAGAAAATGGAAAGTTACCAAAAAGTAGAAATTTTCCAATATTAGTTTTGCAAATAGCATAAATATAATAATTTTACTATTACAATAATTCCGAGGTAGAATGATCTTTAAATCAAGAACAATTGAATAGGACAATTAAAGCCAAAAGATTTTATGCAAACATCAATTTATTCTAAAATCATAAAAAAAAAAGATTAATACTCTGCTTTTCCCATAAAAAATTTTTATGCATACGTCTTAAATATAATCAGTTATACAACTTTATGGACAGTTTATATGCCTGTAAATTGTTCATATGCATTTTTTTCATAAATAATAATGTTTAAAACTTAAATAAAAAAACACAGAATAAAAAATAAAATTTTTATTTGCAAATTTGTGTTACCAACTGAATCGGAGTTGATAAGACCAGTACACCAGTAAAAATGATGCACACGTTTTTAGACTAAGTAACAATTGTTAAAATAGATGCAAATCTACTATTTCCATTTTACTTACGAAAATATTTCAAAAAACAATGTGAATATTTAGAAAATAATTCTAATTTCCACTTATATCTTTTAATTTATAAATTATTATTATGAATATTATGATCTATACAAATCAGTTTTTCTCAATTCACTACAAAATGGTGCCATTGGCGTGGTTATGCAAAATTTATATTGATTAACTGGCTGTTATGTTCTGAAAATATTAAAATAGATTACTAGTGAGTAAAAAAAACTGCGCAGAGTTTCGAAATCCTAGAGCATTAGGAAAGGAAAATAAACTATTTACAAAATTTAGTCTACACAAACTTTAAAAAAGTAAATCTAATTTTAACAATTAAATTCAAACAATTGCTGAACTAATACATCTACTTAAAGAGTGAGTTGAAGGTTTATGGCACAAGAACTGGGCAAAACATATAATAAAAATAAGACAAAGAAGTAAAAAAAAAATTTTTTTAAAGATATTATACTTAAAAATATGGTAAAAAAAATTGGTATTCTTTTAATAAAGCAGATATTTTATTAATAGGAGAAAAAAAAACCTTTCATAAGAAATTTAAATTTTGCGAAAGTTAATGATTCGAGTGCGTGAATTTGAGATGTTTTGGCGCAGAAACCATTTCTGATTATACTGCGCCAAATGTATGATGTAGTTGAAACATAGGATATGACACATGAAAGTGTCAAATTAAAATCCAATATATAAGCAAATAAAATATTGAAAAATTTTAAAATGTTCAGGAACATAAAATGCACAATACAGATGCTAAGAAACATCATCATAAATGCCGACAAAATAAAGATCACTAGACAAATGTCAATGCATCAGAATTATAGTAAATGCTGAACTAAATATGAGCTTTTTTTCTGACGTCGCTTTTCATAAACTTCGATTTAAGAGCGGAATAAAATTTTGAATTAGCGACAATTCAACTGGTAGATGGCTGCTGTCGAAGGCGGTCATCTATTAAGTCTTTGTCTATAGATTTTTCTAGACCATAATCAATATATTTCTCGGATTCTCCTGTATAAATATTTTGTGTTGCATTTTGGCATCCGTATATTTGATTCATTCTATGAGATAGATAGCTGATAGGTTTGCGTATTTCTATTGACAACCTAAAAGCCATGGAAACTTTTAAAGCCTACATAAAACGCTTTGATTTGTCGCCTACTGACAGGTGTTCGTGCCACAGTGGTGCAGTCCAGGATGCCAAGCAAGTTTATGTTTTATATTTTTTGGATATTTTATTTTTATTTTATCCTGCTACTCCAATTGTATTATGCCATTTAAGGTATGTTTCCGTTAGTATGTGAGCAATTTTGTTTTATTTCTTGTTTGTATTTGTGTATTTCCTTGTTTCCCCCATTTATCTTTGCATCTGAGCCTGCGTCCTTTATATTTGAAATCTCTTATACTATCAATAGTGTACTGCGAAGTTTATACATCAATAATAATAATAATAAATAAAAACCTAAAAGCCATACTTCTAAGAGCCTACAATACTTCCTTAGAACTACCAATTCGTCAAAATCTCGTGTTTGATTTTTTTTACTCCATATGTTGTATATGACATAGTAAAAAAATATTCTTGATATCTTTGCAAGTATGCTATTTGTTGAGTAGCCTCTTAGCCACTCCTGACATAAGCCAGAGCGTTGCCCGAGGAACACCACGAGGAGGTGGGCTACCATCGTTCCTCGCCCCCCACCCGTTTTCCGAACCCCCGCAGAAGAAATTTGGTAACCGATTATAATTTTGTTGCTTAAAATCATCTTTGCAATAAATGGCTGTATAGTTTTTATAAATTTCAGAAATAATTTTTAATTTTCAAAAGAAATATGAGTTTTCATATGAGTTCCCTATTAGTGCAGTTAAAAATTGTACTTTAATATGGGGAAAAAAAAAAAAAAAAACCGCAACAGCAATTTCATTGGTTAAAGTTGTTGAATTAGCCATCTAAACAGGTGATTGTATTTTCTACCAAATATTTGACGAATAAATTGCGACAGAGATTGAAATGTTGTAATATCGGTGTTTCAAATTTAAAAAAAAGGCTAATCTAGGAAGAAAAATTCAAATTCATTAGAGAGAAATATTAAAATGATCCATATCATGAATAAAAAAAGTTAAAACAGCGTCAGTGGGCTGAAGCAATTTTAACCATTTAATCAGTTATTTAAATAAATTTTATTAAAATATTTTTTAGAAAAATTTAAACTTTTTTTATAATTGTTCTTATGCACACAGGAAGGAAAGCTTGCTAAAATGTTCAGTGCGATATCTGCATTATTTTTTTAAAGATGAAATTTATCTAAAAGAATAGTCAGTGAAAAATGCTTATAAATTATTTTCTACTTTTCCGAATTTAGAAATCGAAAAATAAATACCTTTTTATAAATGTTATTCCACAATTTTAAATGTTTCTACAGTAGATTTTTTTTTTTTAAGAACAAGTAGTTCTTAAAAAAAAAAATCGTTATGATAAAAAAATTATTTTCCCTTCACAAATTTAATTTTTGTCAAATTATTTTTGAAAATAACCTTTATAATGGTATATAAAATTGTAGATCAAAACTTTTAAGATGAAATATTTTCTCTACTGGCGAGTTAATACTGACAGCAAACTACATATACGGGTTTTTCGTTAACTCTGTTTTTTTTTTTTTTTTTTTTTTTTTTTTTGTAAAAAGTTAAATTTTTTCAATAAATAATACAGATATTGATCTAAATATTTTTTATCAAGTATTTATTTCTTATTTACAATTGCTGTTAGAAGCAAATTAAAAAAAAATATCACATTTTATTAAATTATCTTTATCAAATTATTTATTCTAAAAATTACTCATCTCTTCTATGAGCTACCTTAACATATGTCAGCTGTAAGTAAAAGTTTTATCGATAATTATAACTTTCCTAATTCATTTTTCCCTCTCATATTAATTTCCCTTCATTTAAGCCCAAAATCCGACGGTGTAACTTTTTCAAAGCCAACCACCGTTATCCGGACGCAAATATAGTCAACGATTTTGGAAGGCTAACTTAAGAAATTAAACGAGCAAAATTTCAGCTCTATTTCAATTCAGCTATTTTTCAGCGTTTTGATATTTTTCATGCCATTCGACTACAGTGATACAGAAACTTTAAAGTGATAGATAAATAGTTAAGTTTAAATATTTATTTAGATTGCAAGATACTCATTAAAAAATATATATGCATTCCACATAGAATTATTTTTTATGTGATGTTTCCTGTAATAATCTTCAACAAAGGAAATCTACAAATTGATAGAAAAATAAATAATGTAGTAAAAATCAATGATATATTATAAAAATTTTTGATAATATTTGTTCAGGGTAATTCTTAATAAAGGATTTACTTAAAAATATCAAACAGAATGTTGGATGAAAAGAGTAGATTTAGATTAAAAATTATTAGCTCTTAAAAGATGCTTTTAGTAATAGAATGTCAAAATAACTATTTCCTGGCTTTATTAGAAATTAAATTTTACAGAATTGCAGATGATTTTTTTATTGATTATGACTTTTAAATTACACTCTTGCAACAAATTTAGTATTTTCGAGAATTTTAAAGTAAAAAAAATGCTCAGATCTAACAAATAGTGGATACCAAGTTTCTTCTGCAAATAGCTAACTGGTGCTTTGGATTTATTTTCATAAGAAATCTTCTGAAAAGTGATTTTATATTTTAGAAATATGAAACCGCACTTCAAAAGCAACTTTTAAAATCAACCGTGTGCTAGAAGTGTATTCAAAACTTATGCAAACACGTTCCCCGTTTTTTTTTTTTTTTTTTTTTGTGGTGGTGGTGGTGATGCTGTAAGTAGGATAATTTATTTCAATGCTGGGTGTACTCGAATGAAATGATGCTTGGGATATTGATCTTGATGGTATTCTAGTTTTGCAAGATTTTTGCAGTGTCAAAGGCAGTGAGGTTCGGGGATTTGGAAGTGGCATCGATGGTAAGCTGCAAACGACATTAGCGGCAGAGAACAGGAGTGCAAAGGTGGTAAGTTGCAGACGACATTAGCAGCAGAGAACATGAGTGCAAGATGGTGAATTGCAGACGACATTAGCGGCAGAGGCGTGGAGCAGAGAACAGGAGTGCAAAGATGGTAAGTTGCAGACGACATTAACGGCAGAGAACAGAGCAGCAAAGAGTGGAAGCAAAGCAAGACGAAAGCTAGAGCAAGAGGCAGGAAGGAAGAGATGGAACTACTGGAAGCTGAATCGGAATAAACACTCAGTAAATAGGCATGATATATCTGCTAATAGAATGCAAATCAAGAAGAACGAAAGAAGTCGCAATAGAATTAGAATGCCCAGTGAAAAAACGAAAGAAAAAGCAATCTGAAAATGAGGGAACCGTGGTGATAAATAAAGTGGAAGTGGAATCAAAGCTCTGAGAAGTGGATACGGAACTAAAACTAAAGGTATTCAGAAATTTGAAATTGAAGCAGAATGGAAAAGAGGAAAAAATAAAGTTGGAATTATAAATGACTTTTGTGTTTTCGACGTTACTTCCTTTTAATTGTTTGATTGAGATGAAAGCATAATCAACGGAATAAAGTTAAATTTGCAAATTAATAATGATATGTATCTATATAAATATTAAAAAAATAATCTAATAATAGCTAATAACTTATATGCAACCTTAAATCTAAAATTCCTTAATAATTAAATATTCTTATAATCACTTAAATCTAATACTATAAATTAATACACTTAAATCTAAAGTCTGATTATGACGAATTTTGGTTTCTTTCTTTTCCAAAACAGTTTGCTGCAGCGATTTGTGTAAATATATAATTAGCCAAAAAGAGTGCAGCAATAAAATTTCGATTAAAAATTTAACTTAAATTCTAGCTTAATTAATAAAATAAATTCATAATAATAATAAAGATATTGCCTGCAGTAGGTTTCGTCAGATGAGTAAACAGCTCCCCTGTAAAATAAGAAAATGAAGCAACAAATTATTAAATAAGACCAAAATTATCTTTCTGTATGATTTGGATTTCAGATCGAAAAAATGATTGGGATGAGATTTTTTTATTAATTTCTTGGGAATGTAACTGTTTATGAAGATCAGTTATTCCTTGTCTGCATTAATCAAAATTACTTGAAATACATGGAATTTTCATAATAGATTTTTTAGTCTGAGAAAAGGAATAATCGTATGCTACATCATAAAAGTGAAAAGCATCCCAAATAAAGAATGCAGATGAAATCTTCACAACTGGAAAATAATTCATTTTTGAAAATTTTTAAACATTAAATGCATCGTATCTTAATTAATACTGATTTGAAAAGAAAATGTCAATAACGTAGAAAACATTAAAAGAATTAAAAAAAATGGCTTAATGTATCAGTTAAAATTGTAAGCAAGCTAGAATTTCCATTAAATTACAACTTCATATTTTTTAAAGGAAAGCACATCGATTTCTGAGGTTTGCTGTCATCGTCACTGTTATAATGGAAGCTTATAAGTGCTGATGAAATCAAAATTCACTTTAAAAAAAATAAAAGCTATGTGTTATACTTTCAGAAACAATATCTTCGATAGAAAGCAGTGCAAATCCTGCTGTTGTATAAAATAAATCGAAAAAAAAAAAAAAAAAAAAACCTCTTACGTTTTCTACACGAGAGTCTGTCTTTCCCACCGACCCTCCTGGACGTCGTACACGAAGAAGCTTCCCGGCCAGTAGGGGTCAGGGATCTGTAAAAAGAATAATATAAACTTGCGTGTGAGATTATTGTATCTTAAACGGCACCAAAATCTTTAAACTAAATATTTAAAAAATTAAAAATTATCTATTCCTACACAGTTTCTCTTAAACCTGAATGTGAATAGTGTATGTGTCCTATTTCATATTTTCTGAGCAAGATGAATATGTAAAATTTTTTGTGAATCATCAACAAACACAGAAAGTATGTTAATTATTACTATTGGAGTGCGAAAATGATAGATATCAAGAGACCTGCCCTCTAATTAGTGTATAATTTTTTATTATTATATAAGTCGAAGTTCAAGTGCATAACCGAATATATTATTACTATACAGAGATAACTGATAATTTCGAGCCGCCGTACTTTAAAGTAAACGGAGGGACTGCCATTGATTTTCCCTAACAAACACGACTCGGTCTGTTTTAAAAAATTTTCTTCCCCGAGTTTTCTTGCAAAATCCTATATTAAACTATTTTAATTTCTTTCAAATCTTTGTTTATCATCGGTTTCTCAATTCTGCGAGGTTCACTGAAGTTTATCTTTATAAAACAGAAAGGTCATGGCGACCACCAGATTTGAATTTCAGTTAGGAATATCGAGTCCCAGATGCTTTAGAAAGTGACTTAAGCGCTTTCTCTTCTCTATAGTCTTCTTATATTTTGCCGATGGTTTGTTGCTTGTTCGAGTACTATTAAACATTTTACGGCACTCTCAGACATACCTGAAAATGCGAGGTAGTAATTTTTAATAGCCACTGATTTAAAATAGGATGTCATATTGCTGTTCCACTATTTTTGTTTTCATCAACGCTTATTTTCCTTGCTTTAGAAGCAACGTTATATGTTTCTTTTCTCGAAAGTTACAGATCGATCAATCGAAAAATAAAGTGAAAAGATACAGCTATGTTTCAATTAAATACTGAAAGCGAGAATTTTCATTCTGCGCAAATTTGCCCTTGATATCTTTAAGAATCTTGTTTAATATGAATCTTATACTGTGTATTATATGAAAAGAAACTGTACTTACTACGGTAAACAATATAAAAAAATGAAACACTTTTGGAGGGAATCACAATAAATACCTGAATGCCAGCCAATGCGTACTATATATTAGAAGAAACTGGAAGAATAACACTAAAAGAAAAAGTCTTACAGGAAAATGCATGAACAAATTTATAGCACAAAATAAATTACAATTACATGAAATCGTTAACTATAATATTCAATAGTATAAATATATTTTTAAAACATGTAATTATTTATTTTGCTTATATTTATTACTATTATTTACTTTCGAAAAAAATGATTGAAAATTTATTTTGCAACCTATGGCCTGTTTTCCAAGTCTATTTTTCTTTTTTCAGTTGCCAATAGAGCAAATGAAATTAGAAAATAAATGCATTATTTAACAAGATTTTACAGTTTCTATAAATGGGAATATGTTAAATATGCAATTAATGCTGAAGTTACTTTATATCTTAGATATTTCGAATACTTTTCTCTGATGGAAGCACCGACTGCTGCACGTCAATTGAATGACAATTAACTGACCGAATGACAGAAACTACACTCATCAAAATTTGATTTCTTAAAACTAATTATTATGAAAAAACCCTGTTCACATTTGCATTCTTTGCAAGTTGAAAAAGAAAAAGACAGTATAGATACTCATTATACACACATAACGGCAATTTTCATTGTGTAGCTGCAATTATTGTCGTGTATTGGTTTCGATTATGTTTCTAAATGCAATCTTATTTCTTTTTTGGTACATGCTATATTAAAAATTACCAATAGATTCATGAATAAATTTGTGCATTAGCTGATTGAAAGAATGCCTATAGACAAATGCCGGAATTTCAGAAATCCCTTTAGCTTATGTCTATTAAATCTCAAAGGAAATCCTCGATGCAGTTTCATATAGTGTTCAAATCTGAGATTTATAACATTATCGACCATTGAAAACTTTATTTCGTACTACATTTAAATTCAATATATTGGCATTTTCTTCATAATAAGAATCATTACTGCGCAGAGAATTAAATTCTAAACGAATTATTGTGATATTTTTTAAAAATTAATATGAAGCGAATATTTTTACATTAATTTACATTCAATTATTACAAGAAAAACTACGATGATAAATGTGTATGTTAGTATATATTTTATTGAGCTCTTACCTCGTACATCAGGTGCTGATTTCGGTCGAAATCAGCGAAGTCTTCCTGGACGAAGACCTCCTCCTGTCGGCGAAAACGGCGACGTAGGTTCGACCTGCAAAACATTAAAAAGAAAGACGCCCGAAGACATGATTAGCACATATTAATAGATGGTGGCAGAATTGAACGATAATTTTAAAGTATAATATTAGTTTTGCTCACGCCCCACGGTATTAACAAAGGTGTAACAATAAAAATGAATAAAATTGATTTATTATAATTTGTAATAAAAATTAACATAAAATATTCATTCTTTTTACAGAAGTTGTTACTTTGCCAACGCCCCCGCTTTGTTATTAGTTTTCCGAAAACAATAAAATTGCGCTTTAAAAGTTATTGGAATTAAGGTAAAAGATCTTAGAAACAGAATCAGTTAAAAAAGTAGTATACAAATATAGGTATCTGAAGAGATTTAAATTAACTGGAAGAAACAATTGTTTAGTAAACATTAGTGGTAAAAACATTATTTTAATTGTAGAAATTCCGTATGTACTTGAAATAACTAATATCTCGATTGTGTTTCTAAAAAATACATAAAAGTGACATTAATAATGAAGCTGAATAGTGAGCATTGGCCTAAATTGATTCATCTAACTAACCAGCATGAGTCATTTCCCCAAAAATTTATTTCCTACTTCTAATAAAGATATTATGCTAGTGAACGCCTTGCATATCACTGACGTACAGTAGTTGAGAAATATTAAACACTGACGTGAATTAAGCATTTTTTTTATTGAATCTATCTTGTGATTCTTGGCGAATATTGTTGGTGATCAATCCTTGCATGAATAAAAAGCATAAAAATATATAAATTGTGTTTCGGCTTTAGACGCGACCTTCTCACCCGTTTGAAACAAACATTTGACTCAAAATGACAATTAAAGTTACAAAAATCACTTAACCAAATTTTATATACTTAAGTCACTGTGGTTTTGTGTTATCGCTATTACGTGTTTCTGAAAATGCAGACCGATAGATGATCAACCAATCGTTGAATTGGGTTCAAAATATGATGGGCGTCTACAGTAATGACGTTAAATATGTGTACTGGATTTCATTTATATGGCTCGCTTCCTTTTGAAGTTATCGTATTAAATTTCATTCGAACAGCCAGACTTCATTTGAGAGTATTTTGCTCAAAGTTTGTTAGAAATCTACAGATTTGTTATAAAGACCATTTACCAAATTTCATTCATCTAGTTTCGCGTTTTTAAGTTATCTCTGCCACAGACAGACAGACGGATATTTTCCAAAAATAAAATTATGTTTTTTGAACTGAGGGACGTCTAAAACGTGGAAATTCGCCAAAAACCTGAGTTTGGATTTTTGGATGATTACTATGTTTTCTCTATATTACGTATACGAGGAAATAAAAAAATCTGAAGTACCATTTGTTCCTTAAGCAGGAATTTTATAAGATTTCACTGGTGCAGATTATTTATATTCACTCAATTTACTTTTGTTCGCTACAAAATTATTACGAAGCCTTGATGGGCCAGATACTGAGTCATTTTCAAATGGGTTACAATTAATAAATCAGACCAGTACAGAGGAAAATAGGGGATTTTAAAATTAGTTCCTGTGCAAAATTAAGAAAACAATCTTTTTAATGTGCCATTTGGATCAATGTACAGCTGGAAATATTAGATTGTTCCTTTGACTCTTAATTCCAATAATACTGTTACGAATTTTTTACCGGGGTTCGTTTGGATAGTGGGAGTGATATGGTGTGTGGAACGCTCAATCAGCAGACGGCAGTAGAAAATAAAACAACGACGTTTATTTACACGAAGGTACACAGGACAGTACAAAAGCGACAACTATATACAGCACAGAAGACGATTATCTTCACCCGAGACGTGTAGCATACAACAGTACACACAGCAGCATACAACCAGAATCTACTGCAGACAGTAGCGCACAGCTCAGTTCAGCACTAGTTTGACTCCGTCGCTTCCGACTACTCCACTCTGACTGACTTCGTCGACTTCGAACTCCCCTGTCGTCTACCTTCCTCTGGCAGCTGCGGCTGTTTCCTTTTATAGGTCTCGGGAGGCGGGGCTAGAAGCCTTTCGACCGATCAGGAACGTTCGAGGCGTATCTCGGTCCCTACTGGACGGATCGGGAAAATTCTCGAAGTTTCGGGTATAATCTATTTTGGCGCCAAAGTCGCCAAATTGGTCGCCACGTTTGTCGCCAAGCTCTGGGACCTCCGACGCGCCACTTGGACTCCGTCCCATTCAGATGATTGTAAAACTTTCTTTCTGTTGATGGAACAAACTATGCTGGGAAGCCGAATTGCAGGTTTGTAACAATACTTTATGCATAAAGTAATGACTGCATTGTTATCTAAATTTGTATAAATATGATATATTTTTTTATTTTTCAACTGAGATATGTGAAATGATGAATCTGCACACGAAATTTTAATCACAGCTAGCTTTTTAGTAAAAGGACTTAATTGAGATTTTCTTATACGATTGATTACAAGCAAACCATGAAAATATTTTTTTTCTCAATTTTTGATGTCATTAACACAATACACACGTAAACGTAATTCACGGCTTTGAGGTATACGAGACAATGGCATAAAGATTACTCTCTGTTTAACCACGCATGACTCAAGGAAGGAAAGAAATAATTGGATATTTCAGGACAGAGTAAAGGAAATATTTACTTTTCAAAGAGACTTTTGAGATAAGCTAGTACGCTTTCGTATTTAAGGGCGCCGTATACACGCCACCCACAATTTTCAAACGTAATGTTATCTAATGGAGAAATATTTTAAGTCTATTAAGTTTGCTATTGCGGTTTCTTTCTTATGAAGTCAACTGCAATCAGTAGAAGGAATAAAAACACAGGCTTCTGCCAAAGGAATTTTTTCTCGGACTTCTCAAAGTATTTTTAAATATTTATTAAAAGTCGCAAAACTTCAACTTCGCACATTTAAAAAAATCTATAAAATTTTTTATCGTAAATAAAATAAAAATAGCAAAATAGCAGCATCAGTATTGGCATCTTCTTTCCGATGCATATTATTTTTTTTAAAAAAAAATGTGCAAAAGCAGTATTTTAGTCCTAAAATCTGAAAAATAATTTGCACTCCCCTCCAATGCTCCTTTAACCCCTCCCATTCGCGGAGGAATACACTATAAACCCACCCTTTACAATCTGATTTATTATCTGGTCTTCAGTAGATCTTAAAATCTCCCCCTCAGCATTATCTTCTTTCTTTATTTTTATTTTGTTTACCATCACAGCTGTGGTCTTCACAATCCATACACTTGTTTCTGCGAATGCTATCGCATTCTTGCAAACAAATTTAGTAGACTATTTTTAAGTATATGATTATATCTATCTGTAAATTTGCAAATCGTTTATTTTTCTTGCTCACATGTTTGAAATATTGAGGGGAAATTAACGGAATATCGATTATCGAAGAAGAAAAAATGGCAATAAAAGCAAAAAAAATTCCATTCTTGAAATTAAACAAAGATGGAACAACAATTGTAAATAAAAACCATAAGTATTATTTTCAAGTGCAGGTCCAGCTGCATATTACACAAAGATGCTTTTGTTTATTTGCAATGCGGACGGAGAAGGGGCAAAAAACAGAGAAAATAATTCATGATCCAATATTTTGGCAACAAAAAATGGAGAACAAATTGACCTTCTTTTATTTTGACTGTTTGTTGCCAGAACTGGTTGAAATGAAAAAAAAAATGACTTTTAGATTTTCAGAAAATTATTCGCAAAAGGATTATGCAAATGATTACATTTATTATGCGATTTTATTTTTAAATGCTGCTCAGAAATTCACGAAATGAAGGAAAATATGATAATCTTTGGAATTTCTAATAATAATTTAGAAGCGTTTTATAACTCCGAAACGTGTGACCTCCGAATAACTCCGAAATTTTGAGCATCTTGCTACAAAGACTAAGATATAAGTATCCTAATTCAGAATTAGCTCCCCCAGTGCAGAAATGAAAATATTAGATTAAGAATAAGGAATCATTTTAAAAAGGAAAGAAATCATCAAAGTGTTAAATGTATTGAATTTTGTAAATGAAGCAAGGAGAGACTTTTTATACTTTCTTCCTTAGCACTTAATTTCGTTTTTTATAAATAATTACATAAAACAAAAAATGAGGAAATATCATCCTATAATTTACGGATATCTATATTCGCCATTAAAACCAATACGGTTCAATAAAAATGAACATGTCCATTTTTTTCTGAAATAATTTTTTTTCTACAGGTTTTTAATCTTAGTTCTTGAAAGTACAAGAGTGCAGTCCGATTTTTATTTCATATATTTTTTCCGCATTTACAATACTCTCTAAATATGCAGTATTAGATTGGCTATTTCAGATTATAGTTAAGTGGTCAAGATTGGCCCGATTTTTGCTTCACTGCATTCCTTTGTATAATGCCTTTAGAAAAAATTTTATTTCTAAACCAAAATTTTATAAAATAATCAAAACATATATAATTTTCGACTTGTATAAAAAATTACATTTTTTATGTCTATTTCTAAGATTAACTTTTTGTTAATTCATATATGATAGCATTTACAGCTTAAATTCGCTTAAACCAGAATATTAGCCAATCAATCAAATATCAGTTACTGATTATGAAAATATTTTGTACAATTTCATCAGTATTAGAAACCAGCGTTTTAGTATATCGCCTTTCTGAAATTGGCTACTACGTTAAACCACGGCTCAAGAAACGGAAACATTTTTAACTGCAAGGAACAAATGAAAAAAAATTTCAAACTGTGATAGGTAAAAACGAATTTCGTGGTTTTTTAAAAAATACACCGTGACCATCAATCATAATCCGATGGAATTAAGCGATGGTATTTAGAAATAAAAATTTAAAGGTTTCTTACTCAGTAAAACGGAAAATAAATCAACACATATAGTTATACAGTATATTTTGATGCACAAGCCAAAAGGATGCAGAAAACTGACAGATTCTTAAAGATAGATTTCATTGAAGTGTTTTGTGAAGATGTATTAAAAAATTGTACTGGTTGCAAGAAATTTTAAAATTATTACAGCCTTGTCAAAAGCAAGATTACTGAGAGTTGGGAAAACTAATAAAGCAGAAAGATGTTATACCATTATAAGTATTGTTGGGTTCAACAGGTTTTATGTAGATTTCAGTTCTATTCGTCGATTAGGAGAGGATTAGCAAGTATATGATTTTAGAAAGCTACCAGATAAGTACAACAAAATTTTAATAATATGTCTGAGAGAGAAACTTTTTATGAAAGGGTGCCTTTACAATTTTGATTATGTGTGGGAAGTAGACATTTAGAAGAAGCCGAAACCAATAAGGCAATCTATCTGTGTATACTTCCCATGGGAAGCAAGACATTTAAGGAAAAGGGTGAAGATTTGTATTTACTTACAATCCATTTCCTCAAAAATTTCAAAATGGAAAGGATTCCAGAATATAACGTAATAGATGGTTCTTCAGAATACGACATTCTCCAAAACAATTTCGAAGAATTGAACGGCCTAAATCGGGATTGCAATTTTGTTTCATACGTTCAAGTTTAAAAGATTTCTTTTTCTAAAGTATTGTATTTAATGAAATGCAGAAAATAAATGTTTAATTCATATCTTTCAAAATATGATTAACCCATTGTTTCATATCAGAATTAAGCATTTTCAAAAACTTCTTTGCTTTATTTGGCCGCCCAAAAATTTTTCGTTAATTTTCTTTCGTATCATAGATTATGAGTTTAAAATGTCTTTTCGATTAAACAAGCAATATTTAGGGATTTATTTTTATTTTTTTTTTGCTTCAGTATACCTTTTTTAAGATGGATATATTCACTTTTAATAGAAAGTCCCTAATTTATATATTCCGACCCCAGTGTTATAAAGTAGTGTTTTCCGGTATCGAATTTCGAAGAACTCTAAAAATTGAAACGGGTAAACTTGTGCTTTTTGGGGGTGAAGAGAGCATCATTGTTTTTAATGATATTTTATTGTAATTTTCTTAATTATTTTTTTTCGAATACCACTTTCCAATTTATCCTCCATTGTAATATTTTCCTTAATTTACAAGAAAATGTTTTCTACCACAAGCAAAGCCGTGCTGATTTTTTTTTCTCTTAAAAGAAAAGACGAGAAAGTTGCGAATGAACTTCGAGTACCATATCATCGATATTTTGAGTTTAAACATGTTTAAGAATAATATATTCCCCTTTAACACATGCTATATTTACAATAATGGGATTCATTAATTTTTAATTATAAAACAAACATTCTTAACATTATCAGTAAAACACTTCTCATGAAGTTTAAAAAAACCTTTTTTGAATCATTGGTAGAAGAAAAATAATATTTTCTACTTACTTTCGTACTTTGTAGTTATAGAAAGAAAGAATATTGTAAGCAATGCTACTATGAAAGAAAAAGTTTATTTGAAAAAATACAATGATGTAATTAGCTTAAAATATTATTTTTATGTTATAATTTATATTGATTATTCATAATTTGAATCCATTATAATCATTTTTTTGTAATCTAGATAAATGTTCACCATCAATATGACAGCATCATGATTTTACTGTAAATGTCTTATTTAAGCGAGTTAGTGTATAAAATTTTTTTCAGGGAATAGTAAGATAATATGAAATAATAAAAAACACATAAAAAAAGAAGCAAAAAATTTTAACCTTCTTTAATTCTGCCAAAATGTTACTGTATTGGCTTTCTCTATGTAAAGTTTATGATAAAATATCGTTTAAAAAAATTTTTAATAAAAATAAACTTTTCCTCCGATTTTTTTAATACACTTTCACATAAAGTCTCCTCCATATTGTTTAAGCTTTGACGATGTCGAAATAATCTCAACTGCAATGAGCATAGTCAAAAATTTTCATCTCAGAGGTATTATCATTTTATCATTATTTTGTATATCCAATCAGCACGAAACGAAATTAACGCTTCAAATAGTAGATGTAAGAAGAAAAAAAAATCCCTTTCTATGTTTCAAGAAAAATTCATTTGGTCCCGAAACTTGAATTAATTCAATGAAAATGCCGTTGTATAAAATGTGGAATAATATTTAAATTCAAAAAAGTAACAATAGTTAGGTTAATAAACGTAAATATTAAAAAGTTTTGGAAAATTATTCTCGGACTTAATTCACAAGACCCAAATGAATTGATACAGAAAGTAAAATTAATTAATTTTTTTCGATTAATTTGAATGCTAAATATATATAGTGTCTCACAAAAGTGATGGGACACTTGTGCTTTACAAAAGGAAACTTTAAAATAATAAATAAATAAACATGCACAAATTTTTTGTGGGTGTTTTTCATACTTAAATTTAGTAACAATTATTACATAACATACATTTTGTCAAAATATTAAAATATTAATTTAATAAAAATACAATTGTTTAGAACGGAGCAAAAAATGGCTCACATAAGTGATGGGACACTTACTTTTCCATCAAATATTTATCCAAAAATTTTACTTTTTAAAAGATTTTAATATTTTGTTGGATTTCCTTTTACTTTTGAAACATGATTTAATCTTCTTGGGATGGATTCGACTATTTTTTTGTGATTTCTGGAGTGATTTTACCCCATTCTTCTTGAAGCACCGATTTTAATTGTTGTTTGAAGAAATGCTGTGTTTGCGAATTCTTGATTCCAATTCTTGTCAAATATTCTCTATGGGATTTAAGTCTGGAGATTATGGTGGTGTTTTTATTATTTCAGGACAGTTATACAGCAGCCAGAGTCAAACGTTCAAAGCAGTGTGCTTGGGGTCATTGTCCTAGTAGAATTTAAAATCGTGATGGAGGTTCAATTTTCGTACTGAAGATTTCAAATTTTGCTTTAAAATGTCAATATACTTGTACTGATCCATTATACTGTCAATAAAAACAAGATTATCAACACCAGCGGACGACATACACCCCCATACCATAACTCCTCCTGCACCATGTTTTACTGTTGGCACCAAGTTCTGTTTGCGACATTCTTTCCTGGGTTTTCTCCACACCAAGATTCTACCTTCAGAACCAAATATATTAAATTTACTCTCATCAGCAAATATAACATTATTCCAGTAATCAGAATTCTTATTTATGTTGGATTTTGCGAAAGCTAGTCTGAGTTTTCTATTCTTTTCACTTACGAAGAATTTTTTCCTGGCTACTCTACCGTGATATCCAGCAGATCGAATTACCCTTCTAATAGTCTCGGGATTAACAATTATTCCATATAATGCTTATAAATTAGCAGCAACTTTAGGAGCACTCTTTCTTGGATTTTTTTTAATATTTCGAACGATAATTCGCTTTATTCCATTGGATAGCTTTGATGATCGGCCAGGTCTTCTTTTATCCTGAATAACATGATTCTTTTTATATCATTAATGATATTGAAAACTGTTGAATGACTCAAGTTAACTGTTTCAGCAGTTTTTATAATAAATTTTCCACGTTCAATATGCAAATTAATGACTAATTTTTGAATTCCAGGCGAAGTTTCTTTTCGTTTAGTATTCATGGCTGCACAGAGCTAAAAAACACAAAAATTCCAAAACAAACTGAAGAGAAATACTGCAGACGATTTTATAAATTATTCCAATTGCTTTTGAGTAAAAATAAAACCACCAAAAATATTTTTATTGCTTATTTCAGACGATTTTTGTTGCATATCTAATGGTGTCCCATCACTTATGTGAGCTATTTTTTGCTCCATTCTAAACAATTGTATTTTTATTAAATTAATATTTTAATATTCTGACAAAATATATGTTATGTAATAATTGTTACTAAATTTAAGTATAAAAAACACCCACAAAAAATTTGTGCATGTTTTTTAATTTATTTTATTACAGTTTCCTTTTGTAAAGCACAAGTGTCCCATCACTTTTGTGAGACACTGTAGGTTGAAATAAATCCAGTATTGTTCTTAAATACAGGTGAATCTCTGAAGCTAAGATATTCTTGAGAGGAA
Source organism: Argiope aurantia (assembly GCA_026543865.1). Lineage (NCBI taxonomy): Eukaryota > Metazoa > Arthropoda > Arachnida > Araneae > Araneidae > Argiope > Argiope aurantia. The sequence continues at coordinate 294,090 of JAPMOR010040336.1, forward strand.
AATCAATGTTAAATTTATTGTTTAATGTAGTATAGCAACTTTTATTTTTCTCAAATATGGTATGAGTTTGAAAAATCAAAACTGCAGCCAAATTTGAAATTTTTGTAACTACAACTCGCCATTTCAAGAAAGTAGCTTTTGAGCCCTAAATAGTTTTGAAATCTGCATAAATGTAGCTTGTTGACATAATTACCCGCAATCAAGTAGTTTCGACTGTTGATACTTCTTTGAGAGCTTCCAAAGCAAACGTCTTGATCTTTCTCATATTAGTGATTTAACATATCTAATTTAAACCCTTAAAAACTTTTGAAATCCTGCAAAAGACACGCAGTCTTGACAACTGATGAAAATTTTCACATATGGACAACATTGTTTCCTCAAATTTAACCACAATTTAAAGTTAATGGATATCTAAATTAAGTTTACTGTACACTGTTAGTGGTATATTTATTTGGTTAATTTAATAACATTGTCAATAGATATTTCATACAAAAATAGGATTGAATATCGATAGCTCAGATACAGAACCAGATTGCACAAAACAGTAATTTATTTACGAGTCTGTATTTCGAGAAAAAAAACGTATAATATTTAAAAGATTATTTCAGTACTTGAATCATATTTATACGAATGAATTTTAATCAAAGCTATCTTCATAAAGATCTAGACCAGAGGGGTGAAATTAGGCCGGATGCTAAAACAAAATAAGAACCAATATTAAATTACAGTTACTTTTCCTTTAGCAGGGCGCCAGAAGAAATCTTTCCAAATCAAATAATAAATCGCCAAATCGCAGCAAGAATTCTCATCACAGCATCGTTAAGATTACTGGAAACCTAACTACTCGGAAAGTTGTTTGTTTCCTTTATCATGTAAGCAATTTTGTTTTGTTTTCGTTTGTATTTGTGTTTTTTCTTGTTTCCCCCATTTTTTTTTATTTGTGCCTATGTCTTTTATATTTGTATTTTCTTACACAATCAACTAAGCACTGACTTGCATTTGTAAGCCTTGTGTTATACTTGTTGGCACACAAGGAGTTTCTGCCAAGAGACTAAATAATAATAATAATAATAATCTCTCCTTTTCTGTTTGCAAAATTGAGATACGATTATAGTATTTTTAATGTGTAACTATTTGATAACCATTTGAATTTCATTAAAGAAAAAAACTTTTGTTACTTGTTGGTTGTAACGGGAGCCAAAAAGCGCCAAGGAAAAATTTCGACAATTTGGCGATTTCAATCGTCAAAACATATAGCATATGAATATATAAGTCAATTGTTCAGTTTTGCTACAGCGAAAGAACTTGATTCTATATTTTAAGCACAGATATTGCGGTTAAAATAGTTCATTAAATACAAAGAATCTTTAAAAATACGTATTAATACGTCTTTAATAATATACGAGCTTAGAGTTCGGTGAATGTAGGGAAAGCTTACAGCATTTCATAAATGTAAATATTTCTCAAAATGACCTTCGATAAGACTTGAGAATAAGCCAGGCATGCCAAAATCGTAACAGTCCGAAAATGCGCTAGATATCTACCATTTTGAATATCCACAAAATTAGTAACAGACTGCAATAAAATTTGGCATATTTGACGAAAAATCGCCGCCCTCCTGCAAATTGAACTTTGGCAAATACAAATAACATTTATCCTTTTACTATTTAGATTTAAAAAACAAGTTAAAATAAAAATCTAGGCAATTGATTATTTAACGTTAAGCTAAGAGTTTGTTATTTATTTGTTAATTGAACACTTTTTCCAGCAATCAGTTCATTTTTCGGTATAATTCGATTTTAATTTTGCGAAAGTATAAAAATATACTCAAGCCGCGAAGCACTCGCTATATAGTTTGACGACTGAAATCGCCAAATGGCGAAATTTTTCTTGGCGCTTTTTGGTCGCCGTTACAATCGACAAGTACCCATTTTTCTTTAGAATTAAAGGTTTTCGTCAGTATAAACATAATAATAAATGTTAATCAAATTGAAACTTATCCTTTAGATTAATTCGAGTTATTTACGTATCTCTTGATAATCTTTGTGCGCTCATAGCACTGTACAGCAAACTTCGGAAAAGTTTAAAATGTGCATCTAAAAAATTATTTCCGATAATATTTTCCAGAGATACATGCATTAAGTTATACATTTAACAAGTCATAAATATCTGGAATGAGGTATTAAGATATGAAACCAATTAAAGCATGAAGATTTATATTATTAATGAGTGAAATAAAAATTTTAAATACATGAATTTTTATTAAAAGATCAAAAATATCAGTAATGTTATTCATATAGTTTTATTTTTTAACCCATTAAATCTTATTCAAAACTTACTTTATAAATAAAGGTTTAAAAGTTTTGAATTACTTACAGTTTCTTCCTTAGCCACTTCAAGCCCATGTCCGAATGCTATCTGAAAATACACTTAAAAAACTAACAAAACTAATAATAAAATAAAGTAATAAGATAAAATACGTAAAAAAAGTTTTAAAAAATCAGTTTTTCACCACAAAATTTGTCGCTTTTTCAGAGCACACAACACAAGTAGTGAAAATTTTCAAAATGGCGGATTTTGCGATTGAAAGGAACATTCTAGAGGGGAAAACGTCATGCATGACGTCATAATATCATGTGCCAACAATATAAAAATATAGTTTATTAGACTGATAAACAATAACATTAATAACATACTAACAGTAACAGCTATTTAAATTTTTATAGTTACAAAAGTTAATTGTTATTTTCAAAAATTTGAAATTTACCGTTCTATATTAAATTATTAATGATGTTAGTATATTCTTATTTTTCTTAATTATACAATTAAAAAGAAATGTAGCAATAATTTAGAAAAAGGAGGAGGGGGTTGTATTAGCTTTGTTGGAACTATTGCAAAGACAGTTTTGAAATCTCATCCTTATTCTTTTTCTGAAACATTTAATATGTTTACAGATATAGAAATAAATTTTTGATATTATATATAATTTGATTCAGAAACTAATGAGAGAAAAAAAAGTAATGAAAGAATTGTGAAATTCACACACACATACAACAGCATATTTAGTTAGATTATTAGATTTATTTGACAGAAATATATTAGTCTTGAATTCGTATATTTCTCTTCATTTTACTGCAACATCTTGCAATGTGGTGTTTATCATCAGCTATGAATGCTATAATGAGAAAGTATTTTCCAACTAAAATAAATAACTAAATTACACATGGAAACATTTTTTTTTTAAATTTAATTTCTACTTTTAAGCATGGAAATTTTTTTCAAAATGCACATAATTCAATATTACTCGTCGTAATCCAAAACGCTAATCTTCATATCAGCTGATTCAAAATCACTTTTATCACTTGAAGATATTAGAATTAATTTTATATTATTCATTTTATTTTGGAATATTTGAATTAATTGATGTGATATATATATAATGCATATTCGCCATTGGAATTCATATACCATGTTAAAAAAAATCGCACAAAAGTAAAATCGCGTAAAAAATTATTACATGAAAACAGGTCTGACTGTAATTTATTTCTCTTTCACATGACATACCTTTTATTATTACAATCAATTATGTTATGTTTGTTTTGTAAATTTATAAAATTGTTTGTCTGTCCGAACTAATATATTCCTATTTCATTGATCTGTCAATTTAGGGGGAAAAAAATGTAAACATAAATTTCCAGAACTAGAGACTAAATTTTCTTAATATATTCTAACTTCAAGATTAATTTTTTTTATATCCATTCATCATCCATTTCATCCTATTACACTATTTTTTCTTTAAATAGAAATTATATTCTTGAAAAGAACAAATTTAGTGACGTTAAAATTAGGTGTAGGGAAAACACGTGTTTTACTTTCTTAGAATCTGTAAATCTAAATAAGCCGAATCTTTATTTAATATGTATACATTCATCTCCTATTTCATCATATCGAACTATTATGATGTTTTCTTTAAGCTAGAATGAAATCTGTAAAATCACAATGATGATGCTACGAATCTATAACATTGCTACTCTGCGCAATTAGTCTCATAGTAAAGAAGAGAGTTTTACAGATATTTTAAGCAAACCCAGGTTAATGACCCCAACCTTGACAGCGAATTTGATAGGGAAAAAAAAGAATGTTTTCAAAAAGAACAGTTAATTAAATTAATATCTTTGTTATAACAGGAGACTTGAGATTCTTCTAGAATTTTCCATGTCTGTCGAGAAACTTAGATGAGGTGAAACTAAAGTGAGTGAAGTCAGTCGAATGTTCTTTCTGGAGAGATGGTTATGAAACGAGTTCTTTAGCTGCATTATATTATTCAATTAGCGATTTGCTACTTACATGTATACTGTTGATTTCTGTAAGCGTTATCTTTATGCACGTTTATGCTGTGTTTTTCTACCTGAATTTTTTTCTGATTTTTGAGGAATAAAGCATTATTGTCCATTATCAAGTTTACTAGATATCACAACGTGCACTCATCAGATGGATTTTCCGTAATAATATTATCTCAAAAGTAAGAATTGCGCATAATCAGCATGGGTCAGAGATAAAGTACTACGCGCTTGCAAATCACAAGGTCGGGGGTTCAAATTCCAGCCAAGTCGCATTACATTAAAGGTTGAACTTTAATTTAAATTTTTTGTAATTCATTTATTAATGTTCTAGAAGCTTCTAGAATTTTCTATAACCTCCTTTATAATTCTAGATTATTCTGTAAAGGTATAAATTCTGAGTTCCACATGCAGAGGAATGAGTTCTCCGCCTGCATGTTACGAGTTGCTTAGAGTAATAAACTTGATATAATGTTACTTTGTGACCTGTTATTATTTGGATCTTCGTAACAATACATTGGAAAACAAATGTTTCACTTTTTTGCAATATATCAGTCTGAATAATCTAGAATTTGTTTATTATATTCATATGATCCTCCCTCTTTATCCTATAAAGATCTGCTGTATATGCGGTTCTATGCACCTTATACGAGTATTAACAGTCGGATGTTAAATTCTTTCTAATTAAAACGAAGAGGAAATTTGTATGACGGTCGAAAATTGCGGGACCCATCCAGTTTAAAAAAGAAGCGGTTTCTCAATAATATATTATTATGGGCTAAAACTCGAATGGGGTCGCTGTAGTGGGTGTGTGATGACACAGTCAGCAGGCCTCCATAATAAATAACAACGTTTATTAACACGGTACAAATACATAAGCTACAAAACACAGATGACGTACACAAACAATACCACAGCAGCATTTATATAAACAGCACCCCACCAGAAGTAATCGGTAATAACCAACCACAACCGCACATAAAGTGGCCAGACAGAGCTTACCAGGAAGAGAGAATTCACGTAATTATTCACAAAGGTTCTCTTCAAACGCCTGCTTTCTCCACTGTCTCCTCACTTTAACTATACCCAATTGCCGATTCACTACAAAACGACTGGCTACTCAACACACGACTCAATGCTGCTTCAACACTTGTCTCCAAGACTCGGCGCATGGTACGATCCACCAATCAACTCAACGCTTGCGCTTCACTGGATTGATATAACTAGTTCGTCGTTGTCTAACTACACGACTCACTACATTGCTGAATGCGGCTTGAACAGCCGGCCTTTTATAGCACCCGAAGGACCAAGCATATTTCGCCTCTTTGAGGTCCTATCGCCAAAATTCCTTAAGATAATTATCTTTCAGTATATTCTCTCTTCAAAGAATATTGTCAGCAGTAATGTGAGATGAGCCTAAAATTTCTTTTAAAGCTCTTCATTAGTGCGGAAAGGTTTCACCTTCTATCCAGTTCTTCAGTATACAGAAGAAATGAAATTCACTCTGCTCCGAGTCATGTTCGCGATGAAGACGGACAAGGACGCAGACTGTCACAGCAGAATATCATGTTCTAGGAATTGATCATGTGGTTCAAAAGAAACAGAAGATACTGGAACCCAGGCAACGATCAGCATGCCAAACTTACCAGTTTGAACCAGAGGAAAGATTAAAATTTACGCTCTCGGTGAAAGGAGGCATGACGTAAGTCTCTCACAATAGAAAATCGTGTTCAACGAGTTGACCATATCGTTCAAAAGAAGAAGAAGAAGAAAAAAAAATACTGGAAACTTAGGTAACGAGCTGATTGATCAGCATGCCAAAATTGCAACTTTGGAAGGTGAACAAGTTGGGGGGGGGATTAGAAGATTAGACTGACTAACATGTAGATTAAAGAAAAGTTACAGCTCATCTCACATCATTGATGGTAACGCCTTTCGAAGAAGAGATCAAAAACCTGGTTTAACGATAAAACAAATGCTTGAATCTTCATGACGATTATATCGAAAAAATAATCATATTTGATTATAACCTTTGGTAATAAATTCATTTCTTTCTACTCGGAGATTTAAAAAAAAGATCTCGTATTTTTAACAGCACATTTATTGACTCAATATATATATATATAATGAGTCAATAAATATATAGAGTGGTGGCCAAGATTGTGGACACTTTTGAAAATCGCTATGTTTTCTAACTTTGTAGAACTTATAGAAAATGTATCGTTTCACAAAATGCAAACTCTTACCTATAATTTTAAAGAGAATTTAATATTGATTTCAATACAAAAAACAAAATTAAAGTATTTGCAATATAAAAAAATTGAGCGGCAATAAGTATCGAGATACATTAAATGCTGATGACTGCAGTGAGTTATTAGTACTTAGTAGGGTAGCCTCTATTTTTTATTACAGTTTCGTTCAGCTGAAGAGAGTTTTAAGTTCTTCCTTCGTTATTGCATGATGCCAGGAAACAATTATAGCCGCAATTTATTCTCTTTTATTTGATGAACGCTTCATATGCACAAGAGTTTTCAAACGTTGCCATTTCTTAATAATTTTGAGGCCAGGACTGTTTCCTGGCCATGATAACAATTCACTGCTGTTTGTATTAAAGTATTTAATATTTTTGCCGAGTGGCATGGAGCAGAATCCTACTGAAAAATAAATAATGCGTTTTTGGGAAAGAGATCACTGATGGAAGGTGTAAGTTTTGGCTCTAAAATAGTGTCAATGTATTTTCTAGCATTTAATGTCCCATCGATAACATGAAGGAGACCAATACCGTCTGCTGACATGCATGACCAAATCATAACATTAACTAAGTTCTTCATAATTGTCTGAATGCAGTCAGGATGTAGCTCTTCACCTAATCTACGTTTTGCATATTTTTGACCATCACTACCGAATAAAAATATATTTGTTTCATCCCTCCATATAACATGTGACCACTGATCATTTGTCCAATTAATGTGTTCCTTTGCCTATTATAATCTTTTTTGCTCTAATGTAAATTGAAATAACGCTTTTTTTGAGAAATTCTACCTCTTAGTCCAACATTTAATAATCATCTCCTGATTGTTCTGGAACTGAAAGAAACACCACCATCATTCATTTTACTTCTAATGGCCTCTGATGGTATTCTTCTATCTTGGAGGCATAGCCTTTTTATTCTTCTGTCATCAATAGATTTTGTGCACTCTTTTCAGCCCTTTCCTACTTTATTTTTTTTATTGAATTTGTCTCTTGATATCATAAACAAAACTTTCGGACTCCAGATGTAGTCACTGAATCACCCACCTGTTTTGAAATTTCAGCATAGGAAAGACCATTCATTAACACAATAATCTTAGTTCTCTTTCTAGATGTCCAATTTATTCATTTATTTGATGTCATTGCTTCTTGACAAAATATTATAAATATTTACAAAAATTCCTACTATATATTAACAAAATTTCTAATTTGCAATTTGATTACATAAAAAAACAGTCTCCCTTCTACAGAAAAAAACACAATAATGACTTGTTCCAACTTTAAACATGATGCCAGCTTCGGCTAGTTTCTCAGAACAAGTACAGTGACTTGTCAGGAAAGTTAGAAATTACTATCCACTTCATCACTGTGTTTGTTATTCAGATTAAAGTAAGAATAACTTTTTTTGTATTAAAAATATTTGAATTTTGCTTTTTGTATTGAAATCAGAATTAAATTTTCTTTAAAATGATATGTAATAGTTTACATTTTGTGAAACGTTGCATTTTATATAAGCATGCAAAGTTAGAAAATATAACGATTTTAAAAAGTGTCCACCATTTTCACCACCACTGTATATATTGAGTCGTTCAGCAGGCAATTATTTACTCATAATATTGATAGCATTCCTTTATTAATGTCAATCAAATTTAATGAACTACTTATTGTCACACCAAATGAAAGTATTATTTTAAAATAGACTTGCTCAATAAATACACAGCATTCTGATAAGTTCGCTATGTAAACAAAATGGCGAAATCAGCCCATTGTTAAGGTTAGGGACTTGGTCATCTTTATTTAACTTCTGATATATCTAGGGATCATGAGCTTTCAAATAAAAATTGGCTTAAATAAAAATCGGTAGACTTCTGGTACTTTTTTCTAAATGTTCATTTCGAATATGTTTGGTTTTCTATCTTTGTGCTTTCATTAAAGAGATGCTCTCCCACGAGGTTGAAAAACACTGATTTTATTTAAATAAAAGATAATAGAATAATCTGAAAAGGCTGAAAAGTCAATTCTTTGCTTACGAAATACTGATCCTTGGCATGAAACGAAAACGTGTTCATTGTCAAACCTTTTGTGTGTATGTGGCCTAAGGTATATTAGAATATGTATTCTGGAAATCTTTTTCTCCAATTGATTTAAACCAAAATTTGACACAGAACTTCAATTGTAGCCCTAAAATCACATTTCATTTATTTAAATTTAAAATGTGGTGACTTGTCAAATTCTTGTTCAAATTGTTTAATGATTATACTTCCTTTTTGTATATTTTGAATATGAGAAATAAATAAACTAATATTTGCAAATTCAGTCTTTAATTAAGTTTAGTTATATTAAGAGTCCTGCATTTTAATGCAACACTAAGGCTATTTTAGGACAGATTTCATAATTTTGAACCACGATCAGATGACAAGGACGGTCCCTGAGCTGGCACCCTCTCTCCAATCTACCACACCAGTGAAAGAACAGCAAATTCAATCAATTAGCAAACACTAGGAGCTATTTGAACAATTAAAAGTTTCAGACAAACAGGCAAAACATTTCTACACAGTTTTTAAAAATTCAAAGACATTGTTTATTACATTGAATAAAAATATTTACAAATTCCTACTGTACATCTTAATCACTATCACTTCCAAAAATCTCTTCTTCATCTCTCTTATTCTGTGCTTCTGCTTCTTCACCCTCACTTTCACTGGATGATGATGAGGAGGATGAAGATGACGAAGATGAAGATGAGGACTTTGAACTGGCTGAAGATGCAGGTCGAGCTGTTTCCTTCTCTCCTTCCTCTGCATCTGATCCATCTTCTTCCATTTTCTCATCCTTCTTTTCTTCTGCTTCACTCTCGCTTGAAGCTGAGCCATCTGAAGAAATGAATTTAAATACAAATTTAATAAAATAAAATTAATTTTGCATGTTCTTTTGACTATTGTTTTTATTCAATCATCTAGTTACTTAATTAAACAAATGATAAAATTTGTAAATAAATCCAAACTTTAAAGAAAAAAATTGTAGTGGCACCATGCAAATAATTTTGAAAGGTATTGCATGAATCTTAAAAACAGAATCTAAAGGTTTGTTAATTTATAGTCTTATTTTGCTTGAGGAAGGATAGGAATCATGTACTAGATAAAATAAACATTTTATTCCCTGACAAAATTCTAGTTAAAAATGAACTAAAGATAGGAGATAGGAAAAATAGACATGCTAAAGATTTGAATCCATTTTGATAAAATATTAATTTTAAAGCATCATTTATAAATTGGGAAGAAGTATAATATAATGCAAAACTAAAATGCAGACAGCCAACAACAATTCCAGTTGGAACAGACACAATAAGGGAATAAAATGCATCCTTCTATGAATACGCACATTAAGAAAAATTTTGTTGATGAAGTAAATAATATACAAAATGATACACTAAAAACTGATACACTTAAAATTGATTACAAAAAGTAAATATAAATCATTCCTCTTTATGGTAAATGGATATGGTCCAAAGCAAATTTTAAAATCTTCACTTATAATCATGCACAAGTATGTAATCCATGTTACTTTCTGAATTAGTTAAAGATTGAGATTCAACAAATAACATCAAGAAAAAAAAATGAAGCTGTGATATATTAAATTTAACATTATAAGATACTAGTTCCTGTACTCATGGTTTTATCAAAATTTATTCAATATATTTACAAGAAAAATCAAAAAACAAATTCTAATATGTCGTAAATTTTAAAGCAGTACAAAAAAATGAAATTAATAAAAGAAATATTTATACAAACTTTAAAAATTAGTAAAAATCAGAGAAAATTGCACAGTAATAAAGTTATTATCACTATAAATCTAATTTTTTTAAATTTTAAAATGATGTAAAAATAATGTTTGTGCTTTGGTTTAAACAGAAGTTAAAGCAAGGGAAAAAAAAAAAAAAAATCTAAAATCTTTTATTCATACAATAGTCAACCTTATTTAATGAATTTTGAAGCTGAATACATTAAGTCTAAGTACAAAATTTAAAGAAATTAATAATTGTTCCACTTTTTTCGAGGCAACCTGTAGTATACATATACAAAATTCAAAAGATTTTTTTTTTGAAATGTAGATATTTATGTAAATCTTGAGCATAAATTTTATGTCAATTAAAATACTTTCTTTACAAATTTTTTATATACGAAAGTGAAATGAAGAAATATTTTATATCTTCATTCGTGAGTAAAAACCAGAAGGATCTTCGAATAATAAAATATTAACAAACTACTTTTTAAATAAGAAACTATTCTTTTGTAAGAAATGAAACAAAATATATACCTTTTTCCTCAGCTTCCTCATTTTCTTCTTCTCCTTCTTCATTATCTTTCTCTTCTTCAGCATTCTCTTCAACTTCTTGGACTTCTTCCTCCTCCTCTTCTTCCTCTTCAGGAGGTGGATCCAAGTTTGTCATGCGAGCCATCTACAAGAATACAATCCTTTTTATAACCTAACCTTCTGCTTAAATTTTGAACAAAATAATAAAATACTAATTTTTTTTCCAAAGCAAAATAACAAATAGGAATTTTAAAAAGAGATTTATTAACCAAAATTCTATTTCTGGAAAGCAAATAACCTTGACCATCTTGAGAACTCCACAGAGCTCCTTACAGTATATATGGCAATAAAGTATTTTAGAAAATACTATGTATATGATTCCCCCCCCCCTCATTATCATTAATTTCTGGGAATTTTTAACTTCATTTTCAATATTTGATATATTTTTTTTAAGTACAAAATCAAATACATATTTGTTTTATACTTTCTAATATATAAACATTCCCATAACAATAGTTTGAATGTTTTATTTAAACCTTTTTTAAATGATTTAAGTTATATCAGATTTTTTAATTAATTTTAAAAATTTAATTCAAAATTTTTGAAAAATATTATAATTTAAAAAAAACCTTTATGGTATGATTTTATATTGCCTTTTAGGTTAAAAAAACTTTCATGCTTAATACTTTTTATAAAATTAAATCTTTTAATTTTGAAAACTGAATTTTGTATCTATTGTCACTCTACCTGCTGATGCATTAGAGGCTAGACCAGCTGAGACAGAATTATCAAATTTGGATCAAATATACTTTGGAATGAAATGCACATTTCAAAATTTTTCAAGCTTTTAAATAGAATTTTAATTTATTAAATAGTTTAAATTGAATTTTAAAAGACTTTATAGATATCTTTTGAAGATATTTTCTCTACAAAAATAACAATTCTGAAAATTATCTTTATAATAAAATATATTTAATGTATGATTTTTCTGTAATATTAACAAATTTTCAAGATATATGTATTTATAAAGATATATTTTATTCCAGATTTGTGCATTGGTAAATCTCGCAAAATGATAACTTTGCTTAGTTTCAATCTGAAAATATCTACAGCAATTAATTTATTATTCAACTGCAATGTAGCTTAAATATGCATATTATAATATGATATGCATTATGAAATTATTGTAATT
>JAPMOR010040336.1:306195-352883 GCA_026543865.1 Argiope aurantia
AATATGCATATTATAATATGATATGCATTATGAAATTATTGTAATTTGAATTAATTTCATGCTTGGCCCAAATATGCATATTATAATATAATATGCATTATGAAATTATTGTAATTTAAATTAATTTCATGCTTGGCCCAAATGTTAAATAATCTTAACTGTCTCATAGTTTTTAATCATTTTTATTTATTAATCATTATAGCTTTTATTTTTAAATATAGCTCTTATCTATATTATTATATTTTTTATATTACTCATTATTATATTTATTTATATTATAATATAAAGCTTTTATTTTTTAATTTTTTAAGCGGGGAAAGATACATAAACTGCATTTTTTTAAAAATAGGGGTGCACTATTGGTATTTGCTATAGGTGTCATTTTATGAACATATGCCTCCGTATATACATAAATGAGCAATATTACTTTTCTTATGTTTTGTTGTTGTTCACATACAAAAGCAAGCTAATTTTATGTTAAAAATATTACTAAATACAACGCAGTTCTACTCAGCATCTAGGAGTTCCTACTTAATTAATTTCAATAATCTCCATTTTGTCTTTGGTAAGAAAATTAGTTTTAAAGTAGTTACAAAGGAACTATTTATGAATCATACTTAAAATAATAATGCAATTTTTTGCAAATTTAATTTAAACAATTAAAAGGCACCAATAGTTAAGCATAGTCTTTTAGGTACTGAAAATTATATCTTTTCATTATTTGATATGCAAATGAATGACCAATCACAAACAAATATAGCTAATGAAGCACATGTGCATAATATTTTAGGATTTAACTGTAGATATACACCACATGACAAGTTTATTGAAGTCAAACTGGAACAAATTATTTTTAAAGTTGCTTGTAAAATTCTAAAAATCTATAAAATAAAAGAGCTTAAGTGTCATTCTTGTATGTTATATGACAAAAAGGGAATCGATTAAACATAATTTTATACTGTAATTTTTTTTAGAAAACTGAATTATTATAATAAAAATATCTTACTTGTGTTTTATATTCAGATTCATCTAAAGGTCGATGTCTTACAATAAGCTTTGAATTAGAATTAGGCTGAGCTCCAGGTTTTAGTCTTCTCTTGCTCAAACGTACCCTATAATTAAAAATTATCAAAATATATCACACCTCTGTATCAATGAAAGTTATGTCAAGAGAAATGAAATTAGCTTAAAAGGAAAAAAAATTACTCTACCTAGTTTCTAATTCATTATAGTATATATTTCCATCTCGGCAAACAAAGAAATAATTTTCTTCGTAACCTTTAGAAGCCTTATTTTTAACATTCCAGTTATATTCTCTAGCCATTTTATATTCATAGCTGGAAAATAAAAATAAATTAAATTGAAAATATATTTGAAAAATAAATGAAACACTTCAAATGATAAAGTCAATGTTTTAGTTATCAACCAATTTTGTAAACACACTTACTTGTCCTCGTCATCATATTCTACTCCATTTTCAGCATCACGCTTCCTTTTTTTCAATGTTTCTTCAGTTGGTAAGAAGTAAGCAACAAACTGTTCACCAGAATCATCCACAACACCCCTATTCACAGAACACAGCAATAAATAAAAGGAGTAATTTGCAACTTTCAGTATCTTCAATACATCATTTAAAAACCAGCAATCGAGCACAACATTTAAATTTGTTTTTTAATAATAAAAGTGCTCAATTATTTATGAGCTTAAAATAAAATAAAATAAAAAAAAACAATGAGATTTTTTTCTCACAATTAAGGCCTTTTTTTATGGCATTTAAAATCATATAAATAGTTTTTAACAATAGAAGTATTTGAAAATTTTTTTAGACTAACATATTTATTTCATCAACTTTTAAATCGATAAAAACATTAACAAAATACACTTTCAATTGCTTTTTTTCATAATAGCTTCCATAAAATATCAAAATGTACTCAAAGTAATTTACTTTTAATTTATGAGATAATCACTGAAAACAAATATTTTAAATGCAGTAATCAACAAAATTATTCATTAAACAGATTCTTAAAATTTTGAGCTGAGTGGTGAGGGGAGGATGTAAAAATATTCTGAAACACTTCATAATTTAAATAATACTTTTGCCATTTTCTAAAAATTTTCAACTAATATTAGCTATTTACTGGTTTTTGGTTTAAATTAACAAATAACAGAGCAGTTCAATAGTAAATATGTTTAATGGATATACCTAATCATAGCTTGAGACATTTCTTCTGTTCTATTGCCAGCAACTGGTTCAGCATCAAATATGACTTGAGCAAAGGGATATCGCCATAACTATAAAGAAAATAGCCAATTTAACTTTCCTACTAAACACAAGTCAATTTCAAAAGTTCATTAGTGAAAACATAACAAAAAAGATTATTCTTACTAATAGTTTCTTTAAAATAGTTATTCAGAATATTTGATTGTCATTCATTTCATCATTCTTAATAATATTATTACCAGCATTTAAATTCAACAAAACAAACACTGATTTTGACATCTCAACAATATTTCTTTTGTCATATGTTGTTTAGTTAAAATTTAGTTAGTTAAATTATTTAGTCAGTTTAAAATTTTATGATGCACAAGCAAAATCCTTTATGTTAAACTAAACAGGTATTAAAAAATTAAATTTGATTTGGCTTCTATGCTACTATATGAGGATCTTTATGGTTTTTAATTCAAGAACTAAGAGCATGATTTTCAGAAAAAAAAAAAAAAGCATGAAACATTTAAAAAAACAAACTATACTAATGTCTTTGGATTATGATCTTTTTTTCTAATATCCTGGAAAATTCTGGGTAGTTATAATAAAAAGGATGGTTGGTTAGCTTATTGTCATTTAAAGGTGCAAGAGCCAAGTTGGGTAAGATGTGCCATAGAGAAGAGTTGGAAACTAGAGCAGAACAGTTAATTGAAGAGACAAAAAATTTTCAAGTCACTTTCTTAATTATATGAATGTTATGAATATATAGGTTTAATTAGGAGAATGGTGTTAACAATTTTATTACATACAAGTTAAGTACAATTGCCTTATTAGCTTGTCCCCCCCCCTAAATTGTAATAAAGGCAACAGAAGCGTAATGCAAAAATTTAATATACCTTAAATCTTTAATAAATGAAGTAAAATAATTTAATAAATAAGGAATATAGAATAGAACTTACAAACACAGCTTTGAAAAGTAAAATAATTATTTTAAAGAATAGAAAGAAGAAGAATAAGTAAGAAGAAGAAAATAATTATTTTAAAAAATCAGGTTTTTAAGTACCATCCTAGATTAATTTCAAAGGAATTGGCTGAATGTGTTATTCCTTAACTACATAAACTAATTTGAATTTCTGATTTAAAGGAATATGTAAATTAGGATATGCATTAATACAATAACAAATGAAAAATATTTTGTTTATAAATACAATGCTTTAAAAAATGAATAAGAGAATTATGGATTAAAAAAAAAGAGATTTTAATGAAAGATAAGAGTGTCAATATAACAATACTTTCAGAAATTTCTTTACCAAATTTAAACTAATTAGGATGAGCATTCATTTAAAAATAATTCATTTTAAAACTTTAATTAAAGTTTAAATAATTTTAGGTAGTTTGGTATATGATCAAAATAAAATTAGTCAAAAGCAAAAGAAAATCAGTTTTAAATATTACAAAAAATGAAAATCTCCAATTTAACTGTAATGTTTCAATTCAAATATAAATAATTTTTTTAATAAAAGAAAAAAATTGAAATGAACAATTTTATTTTTAAACACTTTTAATGTAAGAAAGGAAAGGATTTAAAAAATTTATCAGGATTTGATATATGAATTTTACCTCAAAGTCAGGAAACACAGGCAATTCTTCAACAGCATATACATTTGGTTTGCTGTAATGATGTTCAATCTAAAAAAAATTAATGGAATACAGTATTTTTTTAAATATATTCAGAACTAATTTCTAAGAATGAAATCAAATTTACATTAAAAAAAAATAAACTGTAGAAATTTAAATCTTTTTCATTCATTGTAAAAAGATAAAATAAAAAAACTAGACTTATTAATATGACTCAAACATACTATATACTCAGCTTGAAATCATATTAAAAGCAGCTCAAAAGAAAGAAACTTTTTCTTTACAATTTGTAAACTCAAAATGCTCTTTTTTTATACATTTACTCACACTGTTCAGATCTTATATAATGTTATGAATCTGCAATATCGCTTATTTGTGCAGTTAGTTTCATAGTAAGAAAGAAAGTTTTATTAATATTTTAATGGATGCTGAGAGGATGTAAAATCAATGACCCCTGGTCTTGGCATTGTCAGCAAAGCTATATAAAACAAAGAAAATCAGTGGAGTGAATTAACAACCTTAAGGAGTCTCTATTTTAGCTGATATGTTTGGTTTCTAAATAAATTTTATTTCAACAAACACTCCATTTATTTCATGCTCAGTTGGTTCATGCCAGCCAGTAGTCACAATGGTTTTTGTTACTCTGACCCTTCCTGGATAATTTTTCTTTTTCCTCATTCTTTTTGTTTCATTTCATCCTTATCTGCAATGTGGTCTGATTCCACACATATCATGTACTGGTTCGATGCTAATACTGAGTAGAGGAACTTTGCACTGGGACTCTATTTGGTATATAATCTTTGTACAGATTGAATTTTCTCTTTGGAAAGTTGTTTGCAAATTAAACTCTCCACGTGTTTTTTGCTGATTGTTGTTAAGAATTTTTATTTAATTAATCATTTACTGTATATTATTAATTTTTTTAAGTACAGTACAGTTATGTTTTAATAACCATGTTCTTGAGCAATAAATTAATCCGATTCCTGTATATTGGCTTTATCACACTGCACATCAACCTAATAGATTTTCCATAACAATAAATAGGATTTAAAAGAATGGAATGTTATAATTATCCTAAAGATTCAAAAATAAGAAGATTTTTGTTGAAATTATTTTCTATTTGCCATAATTCTTGATCTATCTAGTCTTAAACATCTTTTGAAAAAGATAAGTATTTTATCAAATATAATGATAAATAATTTTTTAAAAAGTAAGTTATATACATTAATATAAGATAAGTAAAATTAACAAAATTTCTTAAGATGATATGATTAATGTGATGTTTCATTAAAATACACCATCTTAAAAGTTGCTAAATGCTTTTTCACATATTTTTTTTTCTGTTCAATGATAAAATTAATTAACTAAAAAGGAAATAATAATTAACAATTAAATTATTATAAGATAAATGGAAGTCTTACACACAATGAAAATCGGAGACAAAGATAAAAAATATCAAGAATTAAAAATTAGAAAAGAAACCACAATAATATACAAAACATATTATGATTTTTTTAAAATCACATCTATAAAAAAATATAGTTTTTAATAAATTAAATGATTATTTTTTCACATTTAATTTATTCTTTTCAATTATATTCTTTAATTATTCTATGAAAATTTGCATTTAAGAGAAAACTGAATTTGTATTGAAATCAAATTTAAATAATATAAAGCATATAAAGAAATAATTCAAGATGACAATAAGAATCAGAAGTTCTATATTAAACAAAATACATACATAAAAATACAGAGAGAGACACAACAATGAAATTGTAAATTTCTTTGAAATTTCTAATAAGAGAGAATAAGTATAGTTAAATATTTGGTTTTATTAATGAAAGGAAGAAATTAACTGAATAAAAAGTAATAGCATGCAGTTTAAATAATAGTGCCCAACACTTACTGGAATTTTGGCATCAGAGAAAGTTTTATTGATGGCATTGATTTGACTTTCTCGGTCCATATACAGATTTTCTTCTTTAAACAGTTTTTTAACATTGTAACCAACTCTAAAAAATAAAAAATAAAAGTTTGATAATATAAGTAAAATTCAAAATATTACAAAAAAAAAAAAGTAGACATGCTTTTTTTTTATTATTTGAGAAATTTGAAACTTTACATGCATTACAGTTTTAAACAATTTTTTATTTCACAATATTTTATGAAATAAGTATAAAAACAATTTTAAAAATGTCTCCAATAATTAAAAAAGACCTAAGATTAAGGAAAAGGAAAGAATTAAAATTTATTTTCTTTTTAATTAGTAATAAATAAAAATATCTAAAATATTTATGTTAATATAAGAAACCCTTTTTAGCAATATTAATAACTAATTTTTTTTTCTTTCCTATTTAATATAAATAAACTTACTTTCAATCCTTCTTATAAATATCACTTGTTTGTCATTATATAACTAACTGCATCAATTAAGAAAAATATAGTTAACTGACTAACAATACAAGCTGCATTTCATTACAAATGAGAAATTGTAAACAAATGGATCAGACTATAAAATTTACTTCACCA
This sequence comes from Argiope aurantia, assembly GCA_026543865.1. Taxonomy (NCBI): domain Eukaryota; kingdom Metazoa; phylum Arthropoda; class Arachnida; order Araneae; family Araneidae; genus Argiope; species Argiope aurantia. Next base: position 312,569 of record JAPMOR010040336.1, read on the forward strand.
TGGAGCACTTTTTGCAACTATTTTACTGAATTTCAAAAATGCCAACATTTTTAATGAATAAGTTTTACAAAAGTTTGTAAAATTAATTATCATGCATTAAAAGCTGTTATAGCTGCTTTCTACCAATTTGCTGCTTATGTGCTATTGTTTAAGTGCTTTTCTTGTGTATATTTTGTTTATGTTTAGTTGAAAGCGTGTTCATGTCTTGGAGTAGAATAAAAGACATACTATGGTATTGCCCTCTTGGATTGTTTCATTGAACATCCATTACACCAAATTCATTGATTTTGCAGAATTTTATGGAATTTTCCATAACAATGTATATACACGCACACATACATTCTTATGGCAAAATCCACAAAATATAAAGAAAAGTTTGAATAAAGTAAAAAACAGCTTTTATATACTTAATAACTATAAAAATTCTAGATTAAAAAATAATTTTAACTCAATAAAAAAATGCCATCAGAAAGATTTTTACTTTGTTTCTGTCTTTTCACTGCTGTGACCATATCTGTTGAACTCATTGGAAATGTATTCTGTCTTTTTCAACCATGGAACAGCCTTATTATGATGGCGAGATCTGAAATTAAAAGGCAATAAGATACATAAGAACAATTCAGGAATAATTTATTTTTTCAACTATAAATACAGCATTTATCAAAATAATTCAACATATAAAGAAGAAATACAATCACTTAATCATAAAAATATGCAAGATAGAATATGCTTATTACAAGAACTTGTTAGATGCAATACAATAAGAACATGTAGGAAACTCATCTGAAATTAATAATATAAGCAAGTTAATAATATAAGCTAAAGTTAATAATATAAACAACAATAAAAAGGTTTTATGTTTAAATTTTTCTTAACTTGGTTAAAAAAATTTTTAAGTGCATGTACTAAATGATAATAATGCTTATTTAACAGAAAAGTAAACACTGTCTTTTAATAATACAGATGCCAAAATAGAAAGTTCATTCATGTATCATTCTAAGGCATTAAGAAATTTATTTTGGAATGTGCCTTGCAATTCTGAACAATGATCTAAAGACCAAAACTGATATCTAAATCCTACATCCTTTCATGCTTATACACATAAATATTCCACATCAAAATCACATAGATCAATAAAATGAAATTAAAATAAGTACACAAATGCAAAAGATATATACACTAAAAAAGACTGGAAATTTTCTATTATAAAATTTTTATATACTATTATTATTATTATTATATTTATATACTAAAATATTATATATTTATTATATACTTTTTATAAAAATATTAAGGGTATCAGAGTATGCTCAATACCAGAGTATTATAGAGTATGCTCAAAATTCTTTTCACTAATGAACTGGTTTAACGAATAGGAATAATATAACACTTCCTTTTTAAAAAGAAAATGTTGTATAATTAGATAGCAGTGAAAACTGAACAGTTAACAAGTTATAATCCTATAGTCGAACATTATTGATAATTGTAATAATTTCTCTATCATGATTTATTGGATAAAAGAAAAACAAAAAAACTCGGAGCATGAAAATAATTTTTATTTATCATTTAACAAATTATCAAACTAGTATCATTTCATAATTTTCAAAAAGTAGAATAGCAGAAAAATTTTAAATCCGAAGTGAAATTTAATAGTACACATTTTTTTAAGTCATTCGGCATCTTTAATAGGATTTAGTTCTTGTTTGAAGTCAACAGTCATGCAAATATTGTCATTTTTGCATCTGAATGCTATTAATTAGAATCTCACATTTCCATTTAAATCACTATTTGTCTTTAGTCATCAAATTCTTAATGTAAATTTATTTTTTCTTATAATATTAAAAATATCTTATAATATTTACTACCAACAAGTGTATCAGAAAATCAAGTACAGAATAGGTGCCAATTCGATGTTTGGCATTGGGATATTGAAAAAAGTGCTTAGAACAATATAACTCAAGATATTAATAAATTGTTATGGTTTACAAAAATCTCAAATAAGACACAAAATTCTGAGCAACATAAACACTTTTTCACCAGAAACAATTGTAAAACACAATTACCTAAAAAGCTTAACTTGTTTGCCAACTAAATTTGGACTATTAATGTTGGACATACATGCTAATGAAAACTGTCCATGCTTATGATAAACACACAAGATTTTACTATTAAGAGTTCAAAAGGCATTATGTTCGTAACATACCTGATAAGAAGAACCCAGAATGGATCAATAACTAAGTAAGTACTATAAATAAAGTCCTTCACATGCTGCATTTTTAAGAATATAAGCATTAAATTACAGGAAAAACCTGTATTTTTTTTCTCAATTTTAAGAGGAATCAACAAAGCATTCTCTTTCAATAATAAAAATCACATATACTTTAAAATTTAAAGAAATTTACTGAAATGCATACCTTACAAATAAACAAATTATACCAAATGAATAAATATTAAAAAAAATCAACAGAAACCTTTTAGAATCTTGAGGTGTTAATGTATCTTCCTCCAAGAGTCTTTCATCATCTGGATGAAGAGTAGCTGTGGGAAAAATAGTATGCAGAATTTAAAATAATAATAATAATAAATTTCATAGTGCAATTTTTATTTTTATTTACTTGTTTATTTTTGTTTACTGAATATAACATAAATATTCTTGGAATAAACAAACATATTTGGTATCCTGACTATATTTGTATATTAAGCTAAAAAAATGTCTCATTAAAAAATTTGTTTGTGAAGATTTTAGCAAACAAGCAAGAACACTGGCCCCAAGCTTAAATTTTTGCCACTTAAAAAGCTGGATGATCAAATTCAAATTCCTAATCAATCCAATAATTTTTTTGTCCATTATTAATATTACACATTAAAATAAAACATAAAGACTGACGGAAAAAAGTTAGCAGTTCCTAATCAATTCTAATATTTTTTGCCTATTACTAATAATAAGCATCAAAATAAAGCACAGAAACAGAATGAAGTATAGTTTAGTATTAAGAGCAGAAATGTTCAAGCTATGAAATAATCCAACAGGCATTCTATAACAAATTTGTATGGCAATCGAAAATGCTAATTAATAAGGAAGTAATCGATAATTCAGAATAAACATACAATCTACTTTTAGTAACCAATTCAAAAACTCACTTTTGACTAACACTTCTAAATAAAGACATTTATTGTTTTGTAACATGATTTAAAAGATCAAATATGAGGAGAAATTATAAAAAAATAACAATAGAATAAATGTAGTGAAAGCTCAGTATTGAAATATAACCCCACTCTCCTAAACAAACATACCATTTAATTAGTTTTTTAAAGAAAATTATAACTATTAATATAATAAATTTTGATCCTTACTCTGCCTCTTTCAACCTATTTTTATATATAATTTTGGAGTAAATTTAATGTAGTTCAATAATGTGGGTATAAAGACCACCATCTAAATTCACTTTTCAAGTCAATAGCATTTTGGGATTATTGTGCACACAAACACATAGAAATCTGGAAACATTCCAAAAATACCCCCCACCCATGCCAAATGAGATCTAAGTGGTTTAAATTTCAAAACAAAATATTTGGATCATTACTCTTTTTATATATACTTTTAATAAGAAATTAGCATTATAAGAAAGTAATAAAAAGCAAATAAAAAGTTACCTGTTGGATCAACAGCATATGTCTGAGGATTGATTAGATCAATTGTTACACCAAGATCATGCTCAGTAAGTAGATCATGTTTATAATTACGTTCCAGAGAGGTAGGTTTGTATTCTACAAATCTAAAGGTAAATAATTAAACATGTATGAATACTGAAAACAATGGTAAAAAAATTTAAGATCACATTCAGTAAACAGCATAATTAATAATATGATAAAAAGCTATTTTCAAATATCAGGTTTCAATGGCTTACTTCATATTAGGTAACAAATTTTATAATCCCAATATTTTTTAAAATAAATTTCGAAGTTTTCATAATAAAGATTTCTATAAACTATGCAGTAAAAAAAATTATATATACAAGTTTTAAAATATCTAATAATTAATCAAAAATATTCATATTCAAATGCCATAGTCTCAGTGTTCACTAATAATTTTAAAATTCACAACATTTTATCTAAATTTACTAAATAAATTAGTAAAAATTTTAGAAATTTCTAACAATAAGAAATCACAATGTGAATGTGGCAAGCAGTAAGAAATAATCAATAAATTTAGCCAATCTTTTTTTGACAGGCCACAGCAACTTTATGCCAAAAAATGAACAATGTTTGTCGCATAAGTTCAGAACTGACTTTCAGGTTTACATGCCAACAGATTTGACCCAAGATTTAAATTTGGCATTAATTGCTATCAGGCCACCTTAACCCAATAATGCTGTTTCAATAGATTTATGGTCATTAGATGTTTATTATTTAATAGTAAGGAAAGCAATTTGCTCATTACTGGTTTAAAAGCATTTTTTATTTTTAATTCTAAGCTACAACTCAGATTTTCTTTAAAATACTCAGATAACAAAGATTTGATCATGCATGTAAAAATGAATACAATATATTCACTTTCAAAGCACATTTTCCAAACATAAAGGTCAAAATAATTGGCAGGACGAAAAGACAATTTGAAATTTTTGAATTTATAACTTTTGAAGCATTTCCATAATATCATTTGTACATATCTGACAAAAAAAAAAAAAAAAAAAAGGAAAGAAAGCAAGAAAATATATTGAGAGTATGTGATTTTTTTTTGATGTTGTTGTTATCTATGCACAAATTTGAATCTTGAAAACAATAAAAATTAATTCATTGAATAGAACCATTCTGAATGATTTTAATGTTTTATGGCATATTTTGTGATCTCTGCATCATATTGTGGTAGTAGCTTCATAAGCCAGTGAACAGTCTCCAGAGAAGGGTGATAACTTTTGTGTAGTGGTTATGTTATGTGGCTATGGATCCTAACGTTGTGGGTTTTGTCCTTGGTAATTCAACCTCCACAATATCACATACAAGAATTGGTAGAAATTATTTAACGAAAGAATAAGATATTGAAAATATTAGAATATTGTTGTGGAGATAAATCCTATTCAGAAATTCATCCTGGTGAAGAATTTCATACCATATATGCATTCGATTTATCCAACAAAGACTGAAATGATCCTTATACTACAAACAGTGAAATCAAATAATCTAAGTCCATTCATAAAACAACAAATAAAAATAAAAATTTAGACTAAGAAAATATTTTGTTTCCAGGTGCTGATACAGTTTCCAAAAGTGAAATCAATGGCAATAGTCAAACAATAAAAAATAATAAAGGCAACTAAACAGAACAATTAAGATATATCCTAAGTGTGGATTATGAAAGATGAAGAAGCAGTCAATGATAGTTCTATTTTCAAGAATAGGAAATATTTTGTCTAGCGTTAAAGGAGATGTAGAACATCTCACAAATAATAGCTGGACCAACTTTATATGCAAAGAGAGAAATAACTAATGGCAACAAAAATAGTGTATGAATACTAATAAATAATAAATCCAGCATAAAGTTTTGGTTTGTTATTTATGTAGAGTAAAAATACTTATTGAATGGATATCTGTATTTGAGCAAATATGAAACTGTCATCTGGAGAAATGGTAGAAAAACAGATAGATTGTTTGATAAACTTTTTGCTAGAAGAAACTTGATAATGATAATTTTTTTACTTTATTGAAATTAATGGAGTGAATAAGGACCCAAGATATAAACAGCTTATTCTTAAAAAAAAGAGAGAGAGATGAGCTCTATTCCAGTAAAATTACTATGAATGGCAATATGTCACTCAAGTCTTATCAAGTAAAAAGGAATAAAAACACTTAGAGTATCTTACAACCAACATTGAAAATCACATTTAATAGGCAAAAAAGAACTCAAAGTTGTGAAATTATACAATTTGATTAATTATGTTGATATTTTGGATGAGATGACCCAAAAAATAGAAAAAGAAATCCTTATCCATACACTGTTCAGTTAAAAAAAATTTTGTTTAAAGATTTATAATCTGGCAATGTAAAAGCTCAGATAATTTACCAGGAGAAAACTGAATATAAAAATATCTGCTGCATTAATTTTATGCTGAATAATTTGAAAGGAAATAACTCAATAAAAAACATATTTGAAGAGCTTCATAAGATATACATTCCAGCAAAATTCTCCAAACTCTTCACTTCTAATCGAAAGAAAAATTATACTTGTTAGATTCTTTCCCAGAAATGCAAAGTATATGCAGGCAAAGGCTATAAAATTTTGAACATTTGTGAAACAAAAAAATATATTTGTGAGCCTGTACAACAAGAATTAAGATGTCGATAATTTGAGTATACTTCGAAACTATATAATGCAAGTAATTCCTAATTTAGTTAAAAAAAATTTATTTCAAAGTGAAATATACTGTAAGGCAATTTATAAAATCCTAAGAAGTTTAAAGATAACTAAAATGATTTTTGGTCAGAAAAGGCAGTGAGAAAGGCCTTTCAAGCTTTGCAAACTTCTGACACAAATATGGGCCTTACCATCAATGAAGATAAAACCAAATTTATGGAATTCCTGCCCTTAACTATAAATCATGGTGTTTGTATTAATGGTCATACCCTCAAAAACGTTGATAATTTCAAATACCATGATAAATGACAATAATAAACTCAAAGTAGAAATTGACAATTGAATAAAAATGGCTAATAAATGTTTCTCTGAACTGAAAAAACAATTAAGATCCAACTTAATTAGTTGTGAAACTAAACTAAGAATTTATAGGACTCTTATTATGCCTGTTCTGCTCTATGCAAGTGAAACTTGGACACTCAGCATTCTTGGGACATGTTTGAGAGAAAGATCATTTGAACCATCTTCGGCCCAATATTAAAGAGGGAATGTTGGTGAACTAGATTCAATTTTGAATTATACAACTTTTATAAGCAACCACAGATAACACTAGTTATGCAGAGCAACAGGTTAAGATGGCTCAGTCATACATAAAGAAGTCCCGAAAACAGCACCCTCAAATTCCTGTGGGATCCTGGGTCAGAGGAAGACCTCCAATTAGATGGCTGGATGATGTGAAAAGAAACCTGAGTATTCTGAGGATAAGGAACTGGATGGAAGTTGCAGGGGGGGGGGATAGAAAGTGCTGGAAAGTGGGCATGATTGAGGCAGCCAAGGTCTGCAAAGGGCTATTATGCTCATGAACAAGAAGAAAATGATTTTTAATTATTTAATTTTTTTATATTATTTTCTGTTTATATATGTTTACAATTTATAAACAAACAGAATAGTTTTTGACTATTTTAACTCTTTTACATAATTTAATTATCATTTATTTACATATATTTAATATTAAACAAGTGGGTTTTAACTTCATTTATGGAACAAAAAGGGGGTAGGAGCATATCAGTCACTAGCCTTAATGATACTTCAGAGCTCTAAGGGCCAGTGTTACTTTTGTTGTTTCAGACAATAAATTATAGTAAATGCTGCCAGAGCAATTAAAAACAACATGTTTTTATTTATATGTTATTTTTTAAAAATATTTCCTTTCTTCGTTTGATATTTTTTTTATACAAATGCAAGGAACATTTTTAGATGAAAATCAAATTAGAAATATCTTTTTGGTGAAAAGGAGTTGCTGAAGAAAAAAATTCAAAAACCCATAGTCAACAATATTTTTATTCTTTCTATCACTCAAATTTATAAAGTCACAGCTTATTAAATTTAACTAAGTTAAATATGTCTTACCTATTTGATGAAAATGGATAAGTGATAAATTTTGGATCAAATGGAATATCTGGGAGTGTATTGCAGTACTTCACTCTGCATACCAAATCTGACCTAAAGAATTAAGAAAACATATTTCAGATAACAATAAAATAAACTACTTTAAAAGTATTATGGAATAAAATAAATGTAATTTTAATCTCATTGGTACATACATATATTACTATTTAATAAAAGCATAGATAAAAATAATTTTAAAAGTAGATATCTATATTTGCAAAACATAGCAGGTATATTTAAATTTTATAAAATAAAATTTAAATATACTTGCATTTAAAAAATGTTTTCTGAACAACTGCAATCTCATTCAGAATTGGTCATTTCCCTATGTAACTTTTGCTATATCTAGTGTATCTTAAGATTTTAAGACTAATGGTGGCAATTATTTTAAATAATAATGTTAAAAACTCATGTACACATGGTTTTAAATGTTATTTAATATATAAGATATGTTTATACCAAATTAAGACATTTTTATTGACATATAACCCTCAAATGTACTACTTCTAGAATATGTATAACATTTAAAAAGGTAGAAATAAAAAAAACGATAAAATATTAGGATATTCTACCTTTAACTAAAACATACACACAAAAAAAGCCACAGATATCATTTAAAAAATAATTAATGCTTTCTGAAATATATGATTACATTTGAATCTTTTTTTCATATTTGAATTTACTGCTTATTTTTTTACAATATAATTATAAGCAGTTCTATTAATAATTTTTACAGACTATGCTACTTTTATACATTTTTACAAAAGCAACCAAGTTATGTTGAGAACCACAATATGCGAATTTCATGAAATGTTCTGAGGATTAGAGTAACTGGCTTAGAAATCTATTAACAAAGTAAGAAATTAAATCGGTAACAAATTATACAAGCATCATCTATTTTCTTTTTGAATAAACAATTAGAGCTGATAGTTTTTTTCAAATGATATTTAAATTTTTTTAAAATTATTCTATACTTAAATGAAAAAAGCATTTTTATGCTCATATATATAAATGGCATATTATAAAAGGCACTCTTATTTCTTTGCAAAACAAATATGTGAAAAGGTGTAATTGCATACAATTATACAAATTTCTTATATTGTGTCACCACATGTACAACAGCAAGATTGCAAGAAAAAGATATTTGTTTACATTTTCCTCTTTGAATCAGACAATTACTGTGATTATTTGAAATTGCATACTACTGTAATTGAAAGCAATATTCATTGGAAAGTGTTCAAAACTAAAAATCAGTATTATAAATGACTCAAATAAAATGTAATATTGAACAATGCTGTAAAATTTGTAAATCATACATCTCCCTCAATACTGAAAACAGTATAAAATTAATTTTACTAATAATGTACAATATCTTTTTCACGATACACTACACTTTACACTACAATATTATATAATACAATACTAAAGAAAGCACCTCTTAGACTTTTTAATTCTTAGAATACAGAAAAGAGAATTAAGCTTTATACATTCACACAACATTTTGGTACTTATGTATTAACTGCTTGCCAATGACCAATCTCCAAAAATCATATGCAAGAATGCCTTTCATAAACATAATTTGACTATGTTTGCCAATGAAATGTAGTTAAGGCATAAGTACAGCATTTGCTTAATAGCCATGCCATTTGTAATTCATATTGACTTTTAAACATACAGCATTTCCTTAACATACAGCATATAAAGTACAGCATTTGCTTAATAGCCATACCATTTGTAATTCATCTTGACTTTTAAACATGAAACAATTTGGTTAGCTAACCAGCATCTTATCCATTGGCTAGTATGGCTTACTATGATACAGATAATTATAATAACAGTGGTATTCTAGAGAACAAGTTTGATATTACTGCAATTACGAACATAAAAATTTCTGGTTATAAAAACAGTTTTTAAAGGAATTAATATATACAATTATCAAATTTCATTTTGCTTAATAGCATGATTTGTAATTAATTTTTCTAATAAAGAGATAGATATGTCTAATTTGGCATCAAACCATTAAATTTCTTCTCTTCAACTACATCAAAGCTTTTCCTAAAAAAATCTCGATATTAAACTATTAATCAATATTCTAAAATCTTATTATTCATTAGCTAATTTCAAAGAAGTAAATGAAAATACTATTCAGAATTCTCATTTAATTATGCCAACTTTTAACTTAAAATTCTACATTTCATTATGGTTTTTAAAAATTATTGATAGAGCATTCATCTTGCCTGCCTAATCTAAATGTTTTCATAATAAGGGGAAAAAAATTTATAAAGATAAAAAAAAGTATAGACAGATACTTATTTCCTCTGCAAAAGATCCACTTCAAAAATTTTACATGATCAGTTGTATACATCATACGATCAGTTCTAAATTTCTAGTAAAATAACCACATTATCAAAAACTCAAAAAAATTATCCAAGCAACTTATCACCACAGATGGTCTCTTTTATAGTTATTAGCTTTAACTTCAATTTGCATATTCAGTTTACTTTTTCATTAATATTATTGTGTACTTAATTTAATAAAAATAACAATGAAAAACTACTTTAATTCATTAAGAAGTAACTGAAGTAATTCATCAAGAATGTTACTTATATTATACTAATTGCCTATGGCAACCAGCTGTTTCACCTGGAATACTCAATTTCATTTCATTGAGATGCTGTCATCTCTCATTCAAAATAATAAGAGAAATAATTTTTTTATATTTACAACAATTTAACTTAACCAGCAATTTAATGACTGCAACCTTCAGTTACATATACTTTCAAATTTTGCAAGATTTTACCCTGTTAAGCCAGTTAGCTTCAACAGCCATAAATATGGAAATAATATTTACCATAAATATGAAAAATAGAACTAAAAACTATAAAAATGAACAAAATCTAAAACATTCTTATTTGGGAGACAAAACTAACAACTGGGTAAAAGTTCTAAATGAATATGGGAAGCACAGTGTTAGTCATATCTATTCTGCTTTTATACAATTCTACTGCATTAGAATGAATGTCCCTTGTGTAATCTTTTAAATCAAAATATCCACAAAGAAATACATGAACTTATTATACCAGTTAAACACATTTTAGAATTGAACATTGCTGATTTTACATTCTCAAAAAAAAACAAAAAAAAAACAACAACAACATAATACCATATTGATTTCTTAGGAGAAAATCAAAATAATAAAATGTATTCATAATTACTTTTTCTCGCCGGATCTCTGCTTATTTACAGTAGTTACAACCGGCGCCATAGCGTATTATAATATTGCCGAAACTATTTCCTATATTTCACAAAAATAATAAATACTCCATTATACAACAGCGAAACTATTGACCATGCATCAGAATCCAAACAGACGAATCCTCCGTGTTTCAGATAACGGATCAGAAAGAGTACGATATAATTTTGTTGATGTTGGAATAAAATTTCACAAAAATATTAAAATAAAGCGCAGTTTTTTTAAATTGTGGAAAAAAAGTTTTAAAATTTAAAACAAATCTATAAATTAATAGCTATTTTTGCTAGTGAAAATTCCAGAAAAAAAAAAAAAAAAAAAGAATCCAGTACCAGTCCAAAGCCAATAAAAACTAACAATTAAATTTTTCACTTAAATTTTTAATGCAAAGATTTTTAACTAAGCAATTGCTAATATTTTTAATTCAATATTTAATTTTGAAATAAATTGAAATTTTTTACTGTATAGCTTATTCTTTTTTAATAAGATTTGTAAACTCTGGCTGAAAGATAAAAAATATATATAATGGAAGGTATTCCTGTAAGAAAATTATTTCATATTTATTTCCAAGAAAAATTTCACATTACATTATAATTAAATTCATTTTAGTTTAAAACTTAACATTTATAATGTTTCATTTTCTTATTCATTTTTATATTTTGGGCAGTCGAAAAAATTTGTCTACAACTGAGTTTTAAAAACGTTTAAAACCCCGTTTCTACTATTTCTTCAACAATCCCTTGTACCCATTAATAATGCTATTAAAAAAAACTAAATTCTACTATGAATGCTCAAAAGGAAAGCGGATAGTCGAAAATCCCACTCCTTTGAGTTTTTCTTTTCCATGAAAAGAGATGTATCCTTTTTCCCTGTTTCTTAGAAAATAGCTGATAAACTAAAATATCATGTAAACAATAAAATAAATTAGAATTTATATTTTCGAACTGTCTTTTATCAATAAGAACTGCCATGATTTAATTGTTAGACAGATTAGGATTAAGGATAACAAATGTTTGATTAATTGCATTTCTATAAGCAAGATCAAGAAGAAATCTTACAAATATTAAAAATGAACGCTATTAACTGCCTGAGTAGAAACCACATTTTTTTAATAACAATTTTTTTTCTATTGTTATCTGATCTAAATAATTGCCATTTCAATTATACTTCTAATTTTTTAAAAAAATAATTAAATGTGTTAAGGTAAGTGTTTTGAATGAAAAATTAAATGTTATAATTTCATTTATTCAATATTTTTTAAGTTTCTAATTCTATATGCTGTTTATAGATTGCGACTGCAGTAAAATTTTATTTTAGGCCGCATTATCAAAAATCATAAATATAAAAATTAAAGATACACAATCCTCAATTTTTTGAATAACAAATAATTTTGCTATTGTTATTTTTAAACATTTGTTCCAAATATCTGTTATTTCAATCATATTATTAATTAAAAATTATTAATTAATATTAAATATAAAATTCATTAATTGTAATTAATACTGAATTTACTATTTTAAGAAACGTGTGATTGAATTAATTTTTCAATTTAAGCTAACTTTTTAATTTTGATTTTTTCAAAAATATTTATTTCATTTTTTTGTTGAAGGAAAGCATTTTCTGAAAAGCTGAATTTAAAAAAGTCATTTCTTTCAAATCTTCACTTTAGTTCTATATTCTGCCAATAAATGGCGCCTGCACAGTGAACCATCAGAAAGTCATGTCACAAGCAATTAGAAATTATCGTTATGGGATAGTCTTGTCAAATGTGAATGTCGGAAAGTCAAGCGGAGCGGTGACTTCACACTTTCCTGTGATAGCTCCACTTTCAGTGATATGATTCAATGATACAATAATTCTAAGAATAACAGGTCCGTTCATTTTTCAACCCATTCACAGATTTCTGCTTTTCCCCTTTATTCCGGCTTTATGGAAGAATACATTCCCTGAGGAAACAAGAGAAGAATGTTTTGTGTTTCTGGCTTTATTCCTCCTCCCCCGGGATGGTCGGGGATCAGCCGATACCGATTCTTTTCTTTCAGAGATATCGGCTGATGCCGCATAATGTCAATAGGAGGAGTTGTTCCTTTGCGGTTTTAGGTTGAAGGAAATCCGCGACTCTTTTTATTCCTTAACACTTATAACATATTTGCCTATTGCAGACTTTAAGATTTTACATTAATATCGTACATAAAATTGAAATCGACTGATTCCTTCGATGCCTTTTTGGTACATTCACCTAAGAATGATTGGTCGTATGATAATTTTTAAGCATTATAAATAAAATATTTTTATTTTTCAGTGTCCAAGGTAAAAATATCAATAGTGAGGAAACTTGAGATTCATTTAACAGAAGTTGCAGTTTTTGATATTTCTATCTCATTTCTACTGTTTTTAATAACGAAGCATTGCCTAGTGTTTATCATGAGGTTTCATGATACATTAACCAGACAATGATCAATTTTATATTAATAAAATGAAAAGAGAATTTCTTTTTTTTAAGTTGATTATTTTCCACGTATTATACGACAAAGAGGTCTTACATTCTTTTTTGTTAAATACATTTTGAAAATAAGTTAAAAAATGATATCGTATAAGTATTTCTCAAGCAAAATACATTTCTGAATGTGATTTCATAGATCGTTGCAAAAGAAACCCTTCATTTCTTCTATACAATTAAAAAGAATCATTAGATAAATAGATTATTTTAAGCATAATTAATTTTATATTCCTTTTACAGGCCTTTTGTATTCTTAAAAATATTTTGAAAAAATATAATTTAAAAAAAAATGTCTGTTTTAAATCTAATTTTTAAGGATGGAGGACAGTATATTTATGCATTGTTCTGAAATGCGATTCCTTTAAAATTGGATTCCTCCATTTCCTACACTGTTTAACATTTGCTACATTGTTTACTTCTTATAAGTGTCACAAATGGTCAAAGATATTGCTTTCCCCTTCTGCAGATTTTCCGCCCAGTAGGAATGCTAATTAATTCCCAGCCACCCGAAAGCAGTGTCAGTGTTGCTTGTCGCCTCGAATTTTCGCTATGCGGGAAAAATAGGTCCTTCTTTTTTTTCGATTTCTGAGAAAAAATGAAATTGTCTTGTAGTTTCAAAACGCAGCAAATCTGTGTGGAAATTGGTAATCGTTTTACAGTTGTTTCATATAACACTGTATAAAACTTAAATAAAAAAAACATGTTTATAATTTTTGCTTTGATAAGGGTTTAGTTGTTACAAATTAAATGTGTCCGATATGTATAAATATATATATATATATCACGGACAAGCCTGCTGTTCTAAGACAGCCGATTTAAGCCTAAGGGGGAGCGCCTCCTGTTTTTATCGTAGTGCCAACTTGGGCCAAGAGTACGACTTGACTACTCACGCATCACTCATTCGCTTGCACAACCCCTTTTTACAGCAGGGGACATTCACACATCTCACAGATACAACAACCATGCCCAAACCGAGACTCGAACTCGGGACGCCCAGATCACAGGAAGATGCTAGGATGCCAGCAAGTTTATTTCTTGTTCTGCTATTAAAATATTTGTATCTGTTCGTTTTCTTTTTGTATGTGTGTGTGTATTTTTAAGAATAAGTAGAACTGATTTGATTGCAAAGTATCCAAAAAATAGTGTTGTTAGAATTTTTTATAACCATTAATGAATTAAAATTGTAATTATTTGAATTTTTATTAATTTTTACTGTACCACATTTCTTCACAGTATTCACTAAAATGTTGCGAATACTACGTTTGCTTCTCTATAAAAATAAGATTTTTACCGTATTAAAATTTTCCTTTTTTTTCATTAATAGTCTTATTCTACTACTTTATTCTATAAGTTTACCGTAGAAAGACTTAGGGGTTGAACTTTTTTCATCATTTTTTTTATAGTTTAAATTTACTGCTACATTGTCACTAAATGAATGTATATATTTTTTTGTGTACATAAAAATAGCGAAGAGACTAATTTGATTTTACAATAAAATAATAACTAAGTAAGAATATTATATTATTACAACTGCATTAAAATTCAAATTATAACAAATGGTATTATATAATAAGCAACACATTTAATAATATTATTAATATCACTACTTTGAATGAAGTTTTCAAGCAAATAAAAAATCCCTAGTGTCCATCCAAATTTCATGTTATCTCATTTATTTTTTAAGAATGCCTTATTATCTTTCTTTTTTTGCATAAAATTCTATAGTCTCCAGAGATCTTGCATTTTCTCTTTATTTTTTTACATTAAGTCAGCTAAATTGTATTTAAAAATTTTTTTAATTTAAATCTACAATAATCGCAATCAAGATTAGTGAATTAAATATAATCGACAGACGTTTACAGAGAGATTCTTAAAAAATTATCAATTTAAAATTTGGGGAACAATAAAATAAAATTATTCCAATTACAATTTTTTGTATTTAAAACAAAAACTTGAAAAGATGTAAGAAGCCAAAAACAAAATAAAACTGCAAATTTTAGAAAGAGTAATGAAGAAAAAACATATTCAAGTCTCCACATGTGTTTAGTAATTGCCTATTTAAATGATAGATATTGATCCTCTTTTTCAGATAGTGTTTTTTCCCAGAAGTCGAGTCATTACCTTTTAAAGTTTAACATTTTATGTTTACATGAAAGATTTATCCATTTTTTTTTTACAGTATGAAAAACGAAGCATTGATTCTTGAAAATGCAACGCCCCAAAAAACTCATTTGAAAATTCTGGCAGAATCCATTTTCCTTAAGTAGATTTCTAAATTTACCTACCATTGCGATATAGACAGGAACCTCTGTTTTACTCTGATATCTACGGATATGGATGATAATCAAGAATAATCTCCATACGAATCTTCCATCATCATAATATAATTTTCCGGAGGACTATGATAAACCAGACCATTTATCAGGATTTTAATCCAACGTGATTTTCGGAAATTATTTCATATCGTTATTTCTAGAACCCGCTGCGTGAAAGTTGTTCCAAATAGAGTATATATTTATTTCCTTTATTTGATCAATTTTTATTTTTGGCAATTTATTGCATCTCCTAGAGATATATTACAGGATCTAAAGATGCCATTTTAAAGCGTCGGTTCTTTTATTTGGGGAAAAGAAATTTAGGAAATTTATTTGAAATTCTGAATTTAGAATGAAATTTAAAATTTCTCCTTTTTTTTACAATTTACTTTTTATTACTTTTCCCAAAATGGTCCCTTATTTGTTAAATGAAAGCAATAAAACATTTATAAAGAAATATTCTTCCGATTTTTAAAGAAAATATTAGATTTAAAAAATAAGCGGGATTATAAAAAAAATCCCGATATATGAAACTATAATTATTATAGCATTCATAAGAATGGAATAAAATTTTGTTTCAAAATATTTTGAGGTATGACGCTCAAGAATCATATGGAAAACAACAGTTAAATTCTAATTGTTACGACTTTAGTCACAAAATTTCAAATTTTTCAAATGACAACAAAAAATTTTTAAAAAAGGAATGAGATCTCCAGAGAAAAAAATAACAATAAATAGTGTTGAATCAGTACCTGTTGCACCAAAATCACCAGCGCTAGAAAGATTATCCAGATAGTGTAGATATCAAGCTAAAGTTTCGCTTAAACCCTTACATTGCAGCACCAACTTGAATTCGATAGTCGTATTAGGAATACTTCCCAAATACCTTCATGCATTGTCGGGATATGGGCTTGGTGGCTAGTGTTTCTCTCATTTTTGCAGGTCATCAGTTCGAGTTTTGAAATCGACAATTGTTTTATATATTTTTCTTCTTTTTAAAAATTTATTTTGGGTATAACTCTCTATACGAATCCTATTGTTACTATAAATTATTCCAAATCATATACTACAAAAATAAAATTTTACATCAAAGTATTTCTATATTTAATTGAAATTTTAAGTGTCAAGATTATGCACATGCGCAAAATATATTAATTTTCTTAGCATTGTGCTTTTAGACCAGATTCCCACCATATTTAAAATTTAGAAAGTCGTATTATGAAACTTACACATCAGCTGCACCCGAGAAACGTGTTTTGGTGGCTAGATCGGCAGGGTGTTTCTGAAATTTTTGAAGAACTTGAGTCCCGAAATTGACAATTGTTTAATATATTTTTCTTCTTCTTTTTTATTTATTTTGGGAATAAGTATTCATAATAACGCTTTACTTTAAAAATAAAATTGTACGTCAAAATATTTCTATTGTTACGAAATTTCTTTACCGGGGTTCGTTTGGATAGTGGAAGTTATATAGTGTGGAGAACGCTCAATAATCAGGCAGAAGTAGAATAAAAACAACGACGTTTATTTACACGAAGACACACAGGACAGCACAAAAGCGACAACTATATACAGCACAGAAGACGATTATCTTCACCCGAGACGTGTAGCATACAACAGCACACACAGCAGCATACAACCAGAATCTACTGCAGACAGTAGCGCACAGCTCAGTTCAGTACTAGCTTGACTCAGTCGCTTCCGACTACTCCGTCTTCTACTTCTCCGACTCTGCCTCGGATTACTGACTAGACTTCTCTGGCAGCTGCAGCCCCTTTTATAGGTCTCAGGAGGCGGGGCTAGAAGCCTCTCAACCAATCAGGAACGTTCGAGGCGTATCTCGGTTCCTACTGGACGGATCGGGAAAATTCTCAAAGTTTCGTGTATAATCTATTTTGGCGCCAATGTCGCCAAATTGGTCGCCAAGTCGCCAAATGATCGCCAAGTTTGTCGCCAAGCTCCGGGACCCCCGACACGACGCCCAGACTCTGTCCCATAGAGATGACTGTAAAACATTCTTTCCAATGATGGAACCAACTATGCTGGGAAGCAGCATTACGGATTCGTAACACTATATTTAATGGAAATTTTAAGTGTCAAGATCATACCTTTGCGCAGAAAATATTTCTATTCATTAATTTTAGAACAAATTCCCACCATATTCAAAACTTGAATTCGGTACTCCTATTAGGAATCTTACACCCCTCAGATGTTCTCACGATTTTGTGGTTAGATCAGAAGCGAACTTATCTGAATTTTTAGATGTCTTCATGAAACCGACAAATATTTAAAATATTTTTTCTCCTTTTTTAAAATTTATGTTCGACATTAGTCTCCATAATGATGCTATATTCACTATGAATTTTACCAAATCTTATACTTCAAAAATAAAATTAAACTTCAAAATATTTCTATATTTAATCGGAATTTTAAGAGTCAAGTTCGCGCACATGTGCAGAATCCATTCCTATTCTTAGCATTGTACTTTTAGATCAGATTGACACCGAACTTGAAACTTGCATTGGAAAGTCATATTGAGAATCCTAGACCCTTCAGCCGCCCTCAGGTTTCAAGGATTCTAAAAAATTATTGCCGAGTCGTAATGAGAATCTTAGACCCTTCAGACTCTCTAGAAGTAGGAGGCTTGGTGGCTAGATCGGCAGGGTGTATCATTGTATTTTGCTGGTCTTCTGTTCGAATCTAAAGAGACAAATAATTTTATAATTTTTCTTTTTTCTTAAATAAATTTTATCAATATTTTTCCATTTTTCATAGAGATACTATAAATTATTCCGAATTATATATTTCAAAAATATATTTTAATGTCAAAATATTTCTTTATTTAATCGGAAATTTAAGAGTCAAGTTCGCGCACATGCAAAGAATCTCTTCCTTTTTTTAGTATTGTGCTTTTAAAACTATATTTACACCGTACTTAAAACTTATTGCCGAATGTTAATAAGAACCTCAGAGCCTTCAGACGCTCTCGAAGTACGGTGTTTGGTGGCTTGATCGGCAGGGCGTGTAACTTTATTTTGAAGGTCTTCTGTTCGAATCTATAGAGAGAAAACAATTTTATAATTTTTCTTTTTTTAAAAATAAATTCTATCCATATTTCTCCATTTTTCATAGAGTTTCTATAAATTATTCCAAATCATATATTTCAAAAACATTTTTTAGTTTCAAAATATTTCTATATTTTATCGGAATTTTAAGAGTGCAGTTCGCGCACATGAGCAGAATCTATTCCTATTCTTAGCATTATGCTGCTAAAACCAGATTTACACCGTACTTAAAACTTATTGCCGAATCCTAGTGACAATCTTAGACTCTTCGGACGCTCTCAGGTAGGCTAGATTGGCAAGGTGTGACAATGTATTTTGCTTGTCTTCTGTTCGAATGAGGAGAGCGACAAATAATTTTATAATTTTTCTTTTTTTTAAATAAATTTTATCTATATTTCTCCATTATTCATAGAGTTACTATAAATTATTCCAAATCAAATATTTGAAAAATATATTTTAATAACAAAATATTTCTATATTTAATCGGAATTTTAAGAGTCAAGTTCGCTCACTTGCGCAGAATCTATTCCTTTTCTTAGTATTGTGCTTTTAAAACTAACTATATTTATACCGTTCTTAAAACTTATTGCTGAGTTGTAATGAGAACCTTAGACACTTTAGACGCTCTCGCGGAGGGAGACATTGCGGCTTGATTGACAGGGTGTGTCAATGTATTTTGCTGGTCTTCTGTTCGAATCTTGAGAGCGATGAATAAATTTATTATTTTTCTTTTTTAAAAATAAATTTTATCTATTTTTTTCTATTATTCATAGAGTTACTATGAATTATTCCAAATCTTAAATTTCAAAAATATATTTTAATTTCAAAATATTTCTATATCTAATCGGAATTTCAAGAGTCAAGTTCGCGCAATTATGCAGAATCTATACCTATTCTTATCATTGTGGCTTTTAAAACCAGATTTACACTGTACTTAAAACTTATTGCCGTGTCGTAATGAGTATCTTAGAACCTTCAGACGCTTTCGAGGTACGGAACTTGGTGGCTAGATCGTTAGGGTGTGTCATTGCATTTTGCTGGTCTTCTGTTCGAATCTGGATACCAAGAAATAATTTTATAATTTTCCTTTTTTTTAAATAAATTTTATCTATATTTCTCCATTATTCATATAGTTACTATGAATTATTCGAAATCATATATTTCAAAAATATATTTTAAAGTCAAAATATTTCTATATTTAATCGGAATTTTAAGAGTCTTGTTCGCGCACATGCGCAGAATCTCTTATTATTCTTAGCATTGTGCTTTTAAAAACAGATTTACACCGTACTTAAAACTTATTGCCGAGTCCTAATGAGAATCTCAGATCCTTCAGAAGCTCTGGAAGTACGAGGCTCGGTGGCTCGATCGGCAGTGTGTGTCGTTGTGTTTTGCTGGTTTTCTGTTCGTATCTCGAGAGCGACAAATAATTTTAGAAGTTTTTCTTTGAATAAATTTTATCTATATTTCTCCATTATTCAAAAAGTTACTATGAATTATTCGGAATCTTATATTTCCAAAATATATTTTAATTTCAAAATATTTCTACATTTAATCGGAGTTTAAAGAGTCGAAATCGCGCACGAACGAAGAATCCATTCATATTCTTAACATCGTACTTTTTACCAAATTTACATCGTACATTAAACTTATTGCCGAGTGGTAATTAGAATCTTTGACCCTTCAGACGCTCTGGAGATATGAGGCTTGGTGTTTAGGTCGGCAGGGTGTGTCATTGCATTTTGCTGGTCTTCTGTTCGAATTTCGAGTGCATCAAATAATTTTATAAATTTTTCTTTTTTTTAATGCAATTTATCTATATTTCTCTATTATTCTTAGAGTAACTATGAATTCTTCCAAATCATATATTTCAAAAATATATTTTAATTTCAAAATATTTCTGTATTTAATCGGAATTTCAAGAGTCAATTTCGCGCACATACGCAGAATCCATTCCTATTCTTAGCATTGTGCTTCTAGACAAAATTCACACCGAAAAAACTTTTATCCGATAGTCATAATGAGAATCTTATCCTCTTCAGACTGTCGCAGAATACGAGGATTGATGTTTAGATCGAAATTTCTTGTCAATGTATTTTACAGGTCTTCACTTCGAGTCTCGAAACCGATATATAATATTATAATTTTTTTAATTTAATTTTATTTATATTTCTCCGTTATTCATATAGTTACTATGAAATATTCCAAATTTTATACTTCAAAAATATAATTTAATTGCAAAATATTTCTATATTTAATAAGAATTTTAAGAGTGAAGTTCAAGCACATATGCAAAATTTGTTCGTATTCTTAGTATTGTGCTTTTAGACCAGATTGACACTGTTTTTAAAACTTGGATTGGATATTTGTAATAAGAATCCTAGTCCTTCCAGACGCTCTCAAGAGTCGAAGCCTGGTGACTTCATTGGGAGCCTGTTTCGATGAATTTTATTGGTCTTCGTTTTGAATCTGGAAACTGACAAATATTTTTATATATTTTTCTTTTATTTAAATTTATTTGCGCATTTTTTCACCATTGTTCCTATAGTTACTATGAATTACTTCAAATCTTTCACTTGAAAAATAAATTTTACATTAAAATATTTCTATATTTAACCAGAATTTTAAGTCAAGTCAACGCACATGTGCAGAATTCATTCCTATTCTTATCATTGTGCTTTTAGACCAAATATACATCGTACTTAAATGTTTTATTGGATAGTCGTAATGAGAATCTGAAAGTCTTCAGAAGGTTTCGTGACAGGAGGCTTGGTGGCTAGATCGGCAGAGCGTTTTCCTAAATTTTGCAATTCTTTAGTTTGAGTCTCGAAACCGACAAATATTTTTATTAATGTTTTTAAAAATTTATTTTAGATATATATTTCTACCATTCCGATAGTTACTATGAATTATTCAAAATCATATGCATCAAAAATATAATTTAATTTTAAAATATTTCTATATTTTATCGAAAATTGAAGTGTAAATTTCACATACATGCACAGAATTCATTCCTATTCTTAGCATTGTGCTTTTAGATCTGACTGCTTAGTACGCTTTTATCATGCGTTTCCTTGAGTTAAGAAAACGACCGATTACTTCTGTGACATGTGCGAAAAGAATCTTTCTTTACGTATTAGAAATTGTTGTAAAAAATATCATACATTAAAAATTTATATATTTGAAGTATTTGAAACGTATATATTTGATATACTTATTGAAAAAATAATTTCTTACAAAAATACTTTTTTATATTACTGAAAATTCTCTGCATATTTAACTAAACACGTATAAAATTATAGTGTCCGATAAGGAATGTCCGAAAATTGATATTTACGGAAACGTAAAAATAGTTAAGTAGAGTAACTTTTGACACAAATCAACTCACAAGATTAAATTCTTCAACTGAAAGCAATAAAAATAACCGTCATAATCAGCGAATAATCATGCATCTGATTACTTTCCGGGATAAAAAAGTAATTTTGGAAACTATCTTTAAGAAACTTGTTATATATACCAATATTATATTACTATATTTGCAGAAAGATAAGGAACCTCGATCATTATCATTTTAACTAATTCAAATTTAAAAAAAATTCATCTATCATCGACATAATTATAAAAAATGTGGATTAAAAACTCTACTCTTTAATACGAATGCCATTTTAAGAATTGGGGAGATTTTCAAAATCAGTAATTCTATATGCAACAGATTATCTCAGTAATTAGCCCGCCCACCTAACTTTCGTTTCACACACATGATGTTATTTATCTCCCCGTTAATCGGGCTGTGGGTTTCGTTTATGTACTCCTAAACGATTCTGTTCTACCTTCAATAGAAGTTTATACCTAGAATATTTATTCATTTTGCATATATCTTGACTATGATATGATACTGGCAGAATGTGAACAGAAACTGCATATTATTATTTGACGATAAACCATTAGTAGACATGCGGTTGAAAAGATGAAATATGAGTGCTTAGATCATATAGGTTCTGCTTTACTGTCGGAATCTGGTTAGATCATGTTATCTGATTCTGCAACCAAAGAACATTCAAGCTGACAGAGCATTGGAAATTACTGGCAAAAAATTCACATTTTTACGTATTTAAAACCGAGGATTTTGTTTTGTTTTGTTTTTAAGATATGTAAATAATTGTATCGTGGTAAAACTTGGCTAATTATGTTTTTTTTTGTCCAAATTCATCGGAAGTGTATATTTTTTTAAAATTTAACTCTTGAAATCTAGATGTATAAACTCGTAATATTAAAACATCATCTACAGCAGCAAAGAAAGAAACGTCAAAAGGGGACCTTCCCTTTAAGCATTGGGAAAAGTGCGCGAGTGATATATGTAATTGATCATTTAAATAGGCTTAATTTTTCAACAAGAAAAAGGTATTCTTATAAACTGGGTTTAAAATAATTTTGAAAAAGTGATTAAAATTAGAGAAATAGTCATACAGAAACGAAATCTATGTCACTGAAAAGCTAATATCTTAAATTTTTAAAAGGTGTAAAAATGATTTATTTTCCAATTACATGTTCTGAAGCTATAGAGGAAAAAAAACCTAAAATCATTCTGCTCTTGTCCCATTCATTTTAGAAGTGTGTAATAATTTCAATAGCGCACTTAACCCTCCTATGTGCTAAGAAAGGTATATACTAAATTTCGTTTAATTCTGTTAAGGAGTTCAGAATTGTATTTGTTTCAAACAAACATTCAAAGGGGCATTCCATTTTATATTTATAGATTAAAATTAGAGTAGGATGTTTTTATTTTTAAGCTTTAATTCGGTAATTTAATTCTTGCAGCATTTTGTAAATTCCTTTAAGCCCAAATATTCATTTCCTACCCTATTCCTATGCATTTAAATATTTTTCAGAAGCATTTTGCCTTAATTAAAGTACCTTACTAGAGCTCATATAAAATAAAGGTGATTTCTTAGTACCTAGATTTAACTCTTTTTTCTTAATTGATAAATCAACAAAATAGGAATATATTAGTTCGGGCAAACAAACAATTTTATAAATTTACAAAACAAATATAATATAATTGATTATAATAATAAAAGGAATTTCATATGAAACAGAAATAAAGAACAGTCAACCCTCACTTGTGTGGTCCTTTATTATGGAATTTTATTTTTCTGCGTTTTTTCTGCGTTATATAAATTTTAATGGTGTTGGCATTATATCATCATTGCAATATTTTCGATCACTATACATGTGTATATTAATACAATGTGTATACCGTTTACAATACATGTAAAAATCACGTCAACTAATTCAAATATTGCAAAATAAAATAAATAATATATTCCAAAAGTAAATCAACTCTTAAAATCTTCAAATAATAAAAGTGATCTTGAATCAGTTCATCAGAAGAAGACGGGCGATTTCGACTGCAATGAGTAATATTACAATCTGTGTATTTTGAAAGGTTTCTTCATGTTTAAAATGAACAATTAAATATTTTTAAAAAATGTTTCCATGCTTAATATTTTTTCAGTCAGAATGTTATAAAAGTAAAATGATACACGGAAAGGGTATAGAACCTATGACAGAGAATTACTGGGGCAAGGAATCTTACTGTAAAGTATTTTAAGGAATTATTAGAAGCATCTGAATTTATTCTCTGTATTGATCACAAACCATTTACATTCGCATTTCAACAGATAAATGAAAGAATACCTTCCAAACAACTACTCTATTTTCAATACATTTTTTAAAAATTCTTTACCAAAATCAAACATATAGTTAGTAAATCAAATATTGTTTCATATGCCTAATAAAGAAGTTAGGCAGTGTCACAAATCTATTATGGGGCAATTGCAGCCGAACAGTTGCAAATTTTAACTGAAGAATAATTCTTCTTTGAAATTCAAGTCTTTTATCTTATCAACAGGAAAAATTCTTTGCAATGATATTCCAACAACCAGTATAAAGGTTACATTCCACAGCAGATGTTCCAACAAATTCATGCTTTTTCACATCCTGTCATTGGAAAAATACACTCATGTCCAAAATTAAGGTCACAAACATAAAATCTGCGAAAAATGAAAAACTATTCACTGTGTTGCCACGAAATTTGGCACAGAGGTACACTGCAATGGAAGAAAAAACATAGACACATAACAACATGGAAAAGATTTTAATTGGGAATTAAGAAATAGGTTATATCAAAAAGTGTTGCATTATGAATCAGAAATAGAGCATTTATCTCGGGGAAAACCTGTCTAATATGGAGTGTGACCACCGTGGACATGCCGTATACATGCTTAATAACGAGCAGTATAACCGTATACATGCTTAATACCGTAACACCGTGTACATGCTTAATAACGAGCTTTCATACTGTTTATGAGGGTGTCAATAAATGCTTGGGGCAACAAAGCCCATTCTTCCAAAAGGTACGCTTTTGGAAGAATAGATAGTGGATAGATGCATGGTGTACAGCAGGAACTCCATTTAACCTCCATATAACCTATGCCAAATAAATTATAAGTGTCATTTATCCTCAAAATCATCTAAATAATGATCAATTAGGAATTATCATAAAGGTTAAGGGTCTTAAAACATTTAAGGGTTAAAGGAAATTGTACTTCAAAAATGCATCAAAGTTTTGCTTAAGGAATAGTTAAAGACGGCAGAGACGAGACATAATGTCAATATAAAGGTAATTTCTACCGAGATATGCCTGTGCTTTTTTATTCTATAATAAAAAAATAATAAGAATACTATATGAAATGTTCCAATGTACAAATTTTAACTTCGTATCATTGAAACTAGTAATTAATTTTAGTAACGGTAAATCTTTTAAAATTGTGTATCATTTTTAACGTGACCAATAATATTAAAGCTTTTATTTATATTTCAAAAATATTACATTTACGCATTGTTGACGTAAGATATGACGTCATGTATGACGTTTTTTCTTCTAGAAGGTTCTTTTCAATCACTTACGCCGCCATCTTGAAAATTTTTGCGACTTCTATTGTAAAACTCAACGAACTGCGAGATTTCCTAGAATTTATTGGAGAAAAAGTGATATTTTTTAATTTTTTTATTTCATTAATAATATTATATTTATTTGCTTGTTTTTATTTTATTGTATAAGTGTATTTTCAGATATAAAAGATGGCTTTGAAGTGGATACGGAAAAAACTGTAAGTTGTCCAGAATATTTAAAATGTTTCCTAATATTATGTGGTAAAAGTGAATTTTAGTGTGCACCCAGCTGCGCCAACAATGCCAAGTCGCCAATAAAGATGGCGGACAAAAAAAACAAATACTTCCGCAGAACAGTTACGGTTACCATTTGCCGCCATATAATTGGGACTTTTTATTGATAAGTATTGTTTTTTTTTCCCTTCTGCCCGGTGCCTTTTACAGATGCCTTCGGCATCTGTAGAAGGCACCGGGCAGAATTTTTTAACTTAAAAAAAACATCCTACGGCTTCGCTAGCAGCGGGAGAGGGACCCTAGTAGCTTCGCTAGCACATTGAACATAAGAACTGTGTGGTTAACATGAACTGAACATAATCAATTTAAAAGAAAGAATGAAGTACGTTACACGAACGGATTTCAGAGAGAATTTTAAAGAATTAATGTACTTACATGATTTAGTCAGCTGTCTCGACAGGATACGACAGAACAACTTATCCAGACATAACAACTTATCGAGGGAACCAACCGTTAGAGCACGAAAAGAATTACGAGAACTGCGAAGAATTCCATTGCAGCTGTCTTTTAAAGTGAGAATGCAGAGGATTTCGTTAATTAAAAATTCAGACGCTTTTTTAATGCGTATACTGACAATTAATAATTGAATAAGAATAAATATTTTCCGTTCGTATTCACATTAAAAAAAACGAAAGAAGAAAATAACTTTGAATTATAAGCTTAAATTTCTTTATTTAGAATTCAGACGATTTTTTAATGCATATACTTATAATTAAAAAATTGCATAAGAATAACTATTTTCCGTTCGTATTCACATTAAAAAACGAAAGAAGAAAATAACTTTTATTTATATGCTTAATTTTCCTCATTTAATAAACTTTTAATTATAATAAAGAACAAAATTAAAATCTTTAATCGGTATTTTTTTTAATATTTTTAATTTAACATTTTTCATAATATAATAGTTTATGTACAACTCAACCATTGCAAAAAGTAGTAAACAAAACAGCAGTACGGTTGCTATAAGAGAAATATTGGCGACAAACAGCTGGGTGCACACTAATCTTCACTTAGGCCTATTATGTTTTACGATAATATAAAACACTATTTAAGAAATAAAAATTTATGACTACTATAACTGAGTTTTATATATTTTATAATTCGAATTCATTTATTAATAATTTTTTATTTTATATAATCATAACGGATGTGTTGCTGTTTCATATTATTATCATATCTTAATACATCAATTTAGATCGCTATAACTTGTTAGATGTATCACAAAATGTATATGTATCAGAAAAACAATGAATTTAAAGAAAATAAACTTTTTCGCTCTTCTTTTCTTTGGTTTTTATTTTATCATGTTTTGACCGCACTAAAAAAATTGATAAGGTCAAAGAGATTATAGCGCATTTTTATAACGGAAATGATTTATTTAATTATCAAATTGCAATTCAAAAGTCATTTTCTTATTTTTCTTATATCATTAGAAAATTTGCCTAGACTTCAAATGATATCGGTTCGCCAAAATTGAGTTTCCTTTGGCGAGTTAGATGATTCTATATAGTTTGCTGTAATTTTTGTGGTCTTCGAAGTAGGCAATTTGGCTCGTTTTTGGATGGTTTGCATAACTTTGGCATACTTGGCGGGGAAACTAAGCATTATTCTCAAATCACAAAGAAAAATTTTATTTTCAAGAAGATCACTTTTCGTGTTATAAAATCAATAATTAATGAATCGATAACACTTTCTTGGCATTTTCATTAAAACATAAATCGCCTATATTTTTTATCCTCAATGAGATTTTAAAATCTGATATGGTAAAGAAATTCATTTAGAGGAGAATTTCCATTTGGTAACTCTTTATGCTTTTGCCAATTCTATATACATGATAATATATTCTGAGTAAATCACATTATTCTATATATATTTGGTTAATATTCAATCAAAAATGTAAAATTTGTCTGGTGATTTCTAAAAATTTGTTTGACTTTGGCCTATTATCTCAAGCACAATAGTTACGCTTAAAATCTATAATGAAATTTTTCTGCTCCGCCACGACTAAACAAGTTAGCCTATCGCCAATAGTAAGCCAAGAATAAGATTGCTGATTATATTATTTATTTTTTGTTTCAAGAAAATTATTACTTCTGAGAAATCATCTCCAGTACCGTCTCAAAACATTAGATCATAATGAACTCAGGGAAAATGATTTATCATACCCAGCCATAAATTTAACTGCCGACTGAAAAGGAATACTTATTTTATAAATTGTTACTTGTCGGTTTTAACGGCGACCAAAAAGCGGCAAGAAAAGTTTTCACTGATTTGGCGTTTTCAATCGTCAAAATATATTGCATTTGATACGCACGTTCAAAAATTTTATAATAAATAATAATGCGTTTTGAGTATATTTTTATATTTTGGTGAAATGTTTTCTTATTACTTTTTGTTCGCAGTTAAAACTGAATTGTACCTATAAATTTCAAAGGGCTATCAAATATTTACTGATTAAAGATAATATTACTTTTATTTTAAAATTTAATTTTTAATTCTCGAAGCTAACTATGACTAATTTTATAGAAGTCGTTATGATCTCATTATCAAATATTTAAACTAGAAATTAACTGAATAAAATTGTTGGCTTAAATTTATCGGCGATTAATGGAGGAAAAAATATCTTAAATGAATCGGGTCTTTCCTCTAATTAAACAGATCTCTATGAAGTTCCATTTCAAATATCAGTATTCTAATATTAAAAGGAAGAAGAAAGCGTTTTGTATTTGAAAGTCAATTTAGACATTTTCAGGTAGCTCTATCTAGGATTTTGTGATTAAAGCTTTTGCTAATATTTGGCGACTAACTATGATGATATAGCAGGATTTTGCCATTGACCGAACTAATGGAAAAGTATATGCAGTTTTTATCAATGAAATTTGCAATCGTCTGATATCGAATTCTTCTACACCAATCTATATATTTAGTAAAAATCCT
Source organism: Argiope aurantia (assembly GCA_026543865.1). Taxonomy (NCBI): domain Eukaryota; kingdom Metazoa; phylum Arthropoda; class Arachnida; order Araneae; family Araneidae; genus Argiope; species Argiope aurantia. Next base: position 341,685 of record JAPMOR010040336.1, read on the forward strand.
TAGGTTTTTATCTTATAAATGGCGATGTCTGTTTATTAGAATTTTTGCTCCTAATTAAAATTGGAATTAGTAATATTAAACTGGAAAACGGTAGTTTAAAAGTTTCCAGCATGCGAGATGTGCCAAATAAAAAAAAAAATGTCGCCAATACCAGATATCGCCAATGGAGATCTATATTAAAGCTGAAGACTATCGATGTGCGATTTCTATTTTATATCAAAATCTATCGCCATTTCCTTTCATATTTTTTTTTAAATTTTCTAACATTAGAGACATCGATGCATTTAAATTCTGGTGAAACTGGAGAAAACAGTAATGCCTAGCAACTGAAGTGACCAAATTTTCGTAAACTATCAAGACTGCAAACAATTTACAGTGATTCAAAAAGTATTTTTCAAATGTACTTTAGTAGCCCTCTTTCATACTCTTAATAATGCCAGTTCACCAAAGGCAAAATTTAAGATAGTTGGGAAGAAGGGAAATTAGCAGAACCGCTTTGCTTGATTATTTGGGGTTGCCATATTTGCGAAAATCTGCATGGACACGTTAGTGTAGCAGATATCGTAATCAAAACATTTTAGGTCGTTTCGTATTTGAGGAAAGTGGATATCAATCCATGATCCAATTGAAGGTGAAACATATAAAATATTTTCACAGCAAGAATCAACATCCACTCGCCTTCATAGGAAATACCTCTTTTAATCGATACAGTTTCCATTCAAATTAAGAGAAAACAGGTATATTGAGATTTGACTAGAATTAAATTCATTTGAATGTTTTGAATTTGACAATTTCAAAAATTTTGTTATTCTGTTGTAAATCGCATGATAATAGTTATTTACTTTTTTGATTAACTGTCACCACACCATTCAGTTTAAATATTACATCACATTTTATAATTAGACAGTCTGCGCTCGTGACAAGTTGCCAATGGCAAAACTGCTTCGAGTTTCATGCTTCGAGGACGCCAAGATGTTTTTGGTATACAAGATAAGGCGCTAGCGAGCCAAATGTTTGTCACTGAATGTTTATTAACAAAATACGTGTCTTTAAACTAAACACATGTTTAACAAAAGAAGACACTTTTTGATCTGCTTTCTCAAGTTTATTTAAATTGTTATCGGAATAAAATAAGGAAAACACAAGGAAAAATGAGGTAAATATAAAAGCAAATTTGCGTGTTAGCTGCTTGGGAAAAATTTGCAATCTTTTGCAGCCTGCACAGTTTTGCTTTTGGCAAATTGCGAGGGGCGCGGATTAAGGTCTAGTCATTTTATACAATGATATTTTTATTAGATTAATTAAACTACTGGATCCAAACTGATATTTTTTCAAATGAGAAAATAGACATGTTCTTTCTGTCTTACCTTTTAATCTTTCGCTTCCCCCTTTGTTTTATATTAAAATTTCATCCTTCAAAACATATCGTAAATCTTTAAGAAAAAGACATATGATTATATATACTTTCAAATTTTTTTATGTATATATATATGTATATTTAAATAATTTAATGGTATGTTAGAAATGTAATTAAATATATATATTTCTGGAAAAATAATTATTAAAAATGTGTTTTCGACGTGGCTTATCCATTTTTAACTTCTACAACATCTATTTTATCATATTCTGTCTGTTTCTTCTTCTTTTTATAATTGCGAAGAATGCAAGTAAGTAGATAAAAATGTTTTTCGTCACATCGTTTGCTGATAATGGTAAGATTCCTTGCTTTCTAATTATATATTTATATATTTATTTAATATAATAATGGTAAGTATTAAATTGGAACATTATAATTATGTTACTTTTGGCAATCTAATTGGGGTATGTTTTAATGGGGAACATCTATATATTTCAACTTAGAAATATCGATGCTAATACTCTCAGAGTGTCTTTCCTAAGCATTTCGCAACATCTTTTTATATAAAAAAAAATAATTTCATGATTGGGTGAAAGTAAATATTTTCATTTTAAGTAGTTAAATCCTTTTAATTGATTATAAAATGCTAAGTGACATTTTAAATATATATACATTGTAGCACAAAAAAACTGGTATATCTACCAAATATAGTTTAGAACCTAATAGCAAGCAGAAGTGCAAGAAAACGAATTGGCATGGACTATCCCAATGTCTGATCGTATACTGCAAAAAATTCACATCATGAATTCAGGTGACCAATGGAAGTCTATAATCCTGCAACCATTGGAATCTATAAATAGTCTATGGAAGTCTAACCTAAAGAGTAACATTGCAACTACTTTGTAACAATTCTCCTATTAGATTTGTCAAAATCAGTCGGAATGCACAATGTCCATGAGTGTAAATGAAGGGACAGAATATTCACATGCCTATCGCTTGTCGGATTCATCTCTTGATATATTTGGGTTCCATATCACTCTAAGTGGGCACTCACCGTGTCATTCCAGATCTTTCAACAGGTTGCACAATCACTTTTGACATGTGAACCTCATAAATGCATGTCTCCAAAGCCATACACGAGCTCCGCTCAATAAAAATGGAAACGAATTCATCCCCCAGTGCAATGTGTTTCGTATCAACAGCAGTTTAGTAGAGTGTTTTGTGTCATGCAATCAAATCGGCAGACTTTCGACTTCAAGAACCCATATCAATGATGGTCTGTTGAAAAGTTCACATTCTGACTCGGTTGTTGCATTAGAATTCAAATCCGCGGGAAAATTAGGAAATGCTGCAATTCTAACTCGTTTAAGGATTCTTGTTAGTCATTGATTATCTGTTCTTGAAGTATGTTAAAGGAGATTCAACACTTTCCAGGATATTCAATACTGAAGCAACAGTTGTGCAGTTGTCGCATTCAAAAATTCAAATTTCATTACTACCTGGAAGATTTCCATTCCCATATCCAGTGTGTCGACTTTAACACATAGCTTAAAATCACTTAAATATTGTTAATTTCAACTTGCAACAGACAGAAGCGATGTAACAGCTTTAATGATAATGATGATTGCAATCAATAATACAATACAAAGACGAAGGAACTAACAGAAATATTTACTTCATTTTTCTGAGAACTGCATATTTGATTTCAGAAAACAATATTCTAAAATAGCGGGGTTTTGTATTAATACATGGTGGTAAAAATAATCGTAATAATGCTTTATAATATTCCGGCTGTTTACATTCTGAAATTAATAATGAAAAATATCGTTATCTTCTTAACTTGAAAAGAGCAATAGAGGCAACCTTAAAATGTGATCTTTTTAAACCACTTAAATTGAATAAGAAAATAAATATTTAATGGCTAAATTTAAATTTGTGAATCTATCTCATCTTAATCATCAAATATTGGCAAACATTAACTTAAAAGTTCATAAATTTTTGGTGTTATCGTTACTCATTTAGTTAGATCTTTAGTGCTTTTGTATATTTTAGTATACCTATTCACCTCTAGTTGCACCTTTAGTTGAAAGAAAAAAGTTTCAGATTTATTTAAAATTTCCTATCAAATCTAATTATTAACAATTTTCAAATAATAAGATCATAGGGGTAAAAAATATCTCCTGCCATACTTTAAGTTCAATTGCAAATTTTAATTGCAATTCTCTTTTATCAAAACAATATTTTTTGTGTCTGAAATCCACTTTATTTCCCTTTAATTGTCTGATATATTAACCGAATGCCGTTCATAATTGATTAGTGTTTTGGCCAACCGTAAGCCCGTAACATTTTTTTTTTGTGAAATAAATTACATGTATTTAAATGAATGAAGAATTTGATCATTTATCACATATAAATCTTTATAAAGTTATGTTTAGTCGAGAAATGATGCCATACTTGCAATAAGATTGAGATTGTAATAAATGAAACAAACTTTGAAAACGTCTGTTGTTTATCGAGTTCAATGCAGTTAATCATTTACTATGAAAGTCACTTCAATACATTTACTAAAAACACAAATTGAGATTTCAAATTAAAAAGAATATGTTACATTTTAAACTAAAAACATATTTTTGCTCCTAAATTTTATTAAAAGATTCTTTTATTCTACGGCAATAATTTAATTAAAATCTATTCAGGTAATTATATTTAATGAAGCTTACAATTGTTTTCACTAATTCTTCTCTACGAGCTTCTTCTTCAATTCAAATCCACATAAAAACTTTATTTTCGACAATCTAATATAAATCTTGTTTCTTGACGAAACAATCATTTTTCTCCGAGAAGAAAATTTGTTCCGAATTTTTATTTCTTTGATTGGTCATGGTTCTGATTTCACAAATACACATTAAAATACCTGAACAAACTAAACTAACAGGGAAACAAAACTAATATTCTTCTTTAGAATCACTTTCAACTTTTCCAACATGTGTTAGTGGATGATACTGATGCCCTTTTGGCGCTTCTTTTTCTATTGTGTTTTGCAGGTCCAGCGTGCGGAGGCTGCTGACCCGGAGGGACCGCCAACAGCACTACAAGCAGCCAAACTTCGCTGATTTTGCCTCGAATCAGCACCTCCTGCGCCAAGTAAGAATTCAATTTTTTTTTTATAAAAATGCAGTACATATCCATTTTATATATATAAATTTTTTTGAAATCGTAAATGTAAAATTTTTTGTTTTAAGGATGGAACATTCTGAGAAAACAAAATTTTTAATTTCATGAAAAGTAAACAATTACTGAATTTAATTTTAAACACATAAAATTTAAATTAAATATTCAAGGATATTATAAGAGAATTCCTGGAAAGCTTTAATATTATAGGAAATGCTATAGGCATCTCCTTTGTGATTTAATGGATAAGACTTCCCCATTTTGACGTTCTGAAGATTGTTTATTAGTATTACTTTAATTAGCACAGTTATAAGTTTACTTAATAGGAAGCTGAAAGTGGAAAGGAGATTAACGTGAAAAAAAAAGAGGAAAACGAAACCAGCAAAAGCAATAATGATAGAGACTTGCAAGGAAATTACTGTTACATTTTTATGAATGTTGACTAACTAATGTTTTCTCTATAATTTTGTTTTAAAAAAGAGATTTTGAAAGAATTTCTTTCTAAAAATTTATAAATCCAAGACTGATAAGTACGTTTTATATTTTTATACTTAAATAAATATCTATTTCCGAATATCATATATTATTACTGGGTTATTCGGATGATGGTCAGAAGTAATGGTTCCCATACAAATATATACTTTGTATATTTGAATGTAAAGTAACTTCACTATTAATCGTAATTTTTTAACATTTCTTTTTGGGAAGCATAAAAAAGTGTAAAATGGAATATTAATTTTATGTATGTTTGTTCCATTCTAGAACATCTAAATGAAGAGTAATTATTGAAACAGACTTTGAAATCTTATCTAATATTATATAAACTACTAATCTATTATCTAATTATTACATTAAATTATTTTATAAGTTAAAAGTGATCTTCATGCTTTTGAGTTGATAATGCTTTCTCCTGTAAGTCTTCTTCTTTCAGTGTTATGTTTTCCAGATGCATTTAGCATTTAGTAAGCATAGCGGGGAATCAGGTATTTATTGTTTTTTTTTTCTATTGTCAAATATTTTACGTTCCGTGATTTATAATTGGAGTAAGTTTATTTTACTTCATCCCTTCATAATTTAGTATTTATATTACATAAGATTCTTTCTAATATCACCATTGAACAAGTCAGAACCAGAACAATCGCTTTCCAATTAAAACATTTGTCTTGAGAACTATACTTTTCAAAGCAAATTTGTAGAGAAAAAAAAACTGAATGGGTTACTTTACATTTGACCTATGAAAAATAAGTTTTAATGTAAAAAAGTACGATGATATTCGTATAAGGATTTGTTGAAAATGATAACAGCACATTTCGAAACGCAAGTAAGAGTACCGTAGAATGGCTAAATACATATGCCTTAACTTCGTACTGTGAAAAAGGCGGCGGAAACTTAATTTTGAGTAATCAATCACTTTTTGAAATAACCGAAGATCGGTATAGGGAAAAATTTAATTTGGTCTTATATTCCAGTGCAAATAGAGCTAATTATGTTCTGTAACTTTCATGTATGTCACTTTAGCACATACAGAGCCCTTTTGTTGCAGAGGCTTCCGAGAAGAACCATTTTGGACTCGAAAGAGTTCAGATATTAGAGAAATGGAATTAGAACTAAATGAATCAAGTGGCAGTCACAACTCTAATTTTCAACAAGTAAAAGTGTTTCGAGCTATAATAATGGAAGAAAATATAGAACTTCGCATAGTTCTTCTTTATGTTAATTTCAAAATGCCATTTTACGTTAATTTCAAAATATGTAATGCAAATTCTCCTTATATAGCTAATACTCGATTTTATAGGAAATATATGGAATACAGGGAATAAAATGTTGAGAAAGAAAAGAGAGCATAAAAACATTTGTTCCTGATGCACCAAATTCCGTGATTGTTTATTAATTCACAAAAGACATACATATTCAACATTTATAGAAAGTGCGAACTAGATATAAATATGAAGTGATGATTTGTATGTATAGGTCAAATTAAATTAAAATTATTACTGTTGTCGCGAAACAGTCATCTTTTACGGAGATTTATTTTACAGATGCCGGACCCCTACTTCCCCGGCGTGTTCTACATCTACGACGTGGAGGATGGCGTGTGGGAAAGACGGATCTTCGTTTAAAAAACGTAAGTGCTTACCTCCTTGTGCTAAAGATTCATTTTAAACGACAGGAAGATTTATACCGCTTTTCTTTCAAAAGATTATCTCAGAAAGTATAAGCATTTTTGTTTGCATCGATATCGGTAATGAAGAATTGAAATGTGACTTATATTAGTAGCAAATTTGAACAGATCCTGGGGGATGGTGCTTCTTCGGTTCTCATCGCCTTCGTGTTTCATGATTTAAATGCAGACTACAACCTTTTCAAGACAATCGAAGTGAACCACTTTTCCCCTTTCATACATCTTCAAACAACTGCATTTGATAATTATATAATTTTTTAAAAATTTAGAAGTAATCGGCATTTACAAGTGTTACTTTAAGTGATCAAAGTAAATCTCAGAAATGAATGTGCTTCACTTTATAAGACAGGACGCTGCATTTTATAACTTTTACAATACGGAGGGTAATATTAAACAGCAAAATTTGGTCATTAGGAATTAAAATTTAAAAAAAATACATATTAGTAAAAGTATATGTAACTTCATAAATAAGAATATTTCGGTGATCTATTTTTGCCATTTGATTATTGTAACTTACTTTAGTAAGAACCTTAATAAAAGAAAAGGGAAAAAATCTTTAGATGCTTTACAATATTAGTTATCAGTCTTGATGTTGAATTGGTTGTCAGGTCATTCATCAAGCTCAGTAAATCCGGTAATTAAATTTGCGGAATTAAATTATTTAGATTTAAAAAAAAAGTAAATGATCATAAAATTTAAACAGAATTCTATTTTTTAACCTTTCGGATTTATTTCCCACGCCCCCCGAAATGGCGAAACAAATTTCTTGAAAAAGACTGCGATACTTGGAAACACTTGACAAACATAGCTGGAGTTTCCTCTTCAATTACAATGATTTCAAGATTTTTTTGAAAATGAAACATGCTTAAAATTTAATAGTACCTGCTAAAAGAGCTTACACACATTGTTTTAGTTAAAATTCTCTAAAAATGCTCCATTTTCTGAAAAGTGCTATGATTTACAATATTTGAAGAGGGGTGTTATTTTCTTATTGGTAACAAAAAGAAATCTTGCCATAAAATTTCGAGGCTTCAAATTACAAGGAGAACGTCGATTCCTTTCTCTATACGAGAGAGATGCAATAAAATCGAGAAAGTAGAAGGTGGAAAGGATTATTCGAACACATAATCCTTCTGCTGTATTGGAAGGTGGTTCATTTGCCGCTCATTTTATTACAGAAAACAATGTGTGTGCGGAATCGCTCAATGCACGGATTCACCCCTGTCTCCCTTATTGATTTTCATTCATCGACGCTTTTCTAATACATTAACGGAAAATGTCCCTTCAAGTCTATTTTTTTCCTTCATGAAATTGAAATTACCTAAAAAACAATTTGTCTTCTAAAACAAATTATCTCTTTACATTTCGAACAAAAATAATTTTGGTTTTCATTTCTTTTACAGGAAAGATGCCTACCAACGAGTGGATTTAAACATCAGGCCAAAATCTTTTTTTTTTATTATTTATTTATATTATTAGTAATGTAGAATTTAAGTTTAGATTATAAGTTTCAAAATTTTATTGCTGCATTGTTTTCGGCTGCTAGATTATTTTTACATATTATTGCAGCAAACTCATTCGGCGAGAAAAAGAAACATCAAAATTAAGTATATTCAGACTGTAGATTTAAGTATATTTAGCTTTTAAGTATTTTTATCCTTAGCTGTTAAGTAGTATTAGCATATTCAGCCAGTAAGAACTTTCAGATATTAACTTATGGTAGTTTTCAAAGTATTTTTATTAGTTATTCTTATTAACAAATCTTATTTGAAAATTTCAGACACCTCTCCATCCCATGCATCAATACTTTCAACCAGGTCCAGATATTTCAGCTAATCATTTCACTTCACGTTGCTCGCTCAAATGTTCAGTTCCATCTTTACTTATTCATTTAATTTGCTTTTTCATTTTCCTCGAATATCGCAATTTTTTCTTCTGTTGTTGAGTTCATGCCTTTTCTTTTCATCTTTGCTTCCTTTTCTCCAAACTCTGATTTCTCTTCCACAATATTCTAAGTCTTTATCAGATTGTTCTTCCATTTTAATATCTTCAAACTTTTTTATCCCTTCCATTGCCTCACTTCATATTTCCCATTTTTCTCAATGTTCTTCGAATCCAATTAATTTATTTCTTGATCCAATTATGCTTCCTTCACTTCACTTCCTCCTCATGCTCCAGCTGCTCTTCGTCTCCAATTGGTTTCTTTCTTCTCGAATTCTGCTTCCATTTCTTCAACTCTTTGTTGCTTCCCCATGTTCCAAGAAGTCTGCTCGCAGAATTATTTGAAATATTGTGCTGCTTCCTCTATTTCTTCTCCTTTTCTTCTCTAGCTGCTTTGCATCTTTTAATAATAATGCCATCTGTAGCTTGCCATCCTTTTGCCAATGCCACTTTTAGATACCACTCTCAGAAAAGCCAAAATGCCATCAGCATAAAACATCAGAAAGGCCAAAATGTCACAGCATTTTACATTAGCAGTGCCAAATGTCATCAGCATAAAACATCAACAGGCCCAAAATGTCATCAGCATAAAATATCAAGAAGATCAAAATGCCATTAGCATAAAACAACAGCAGGGCCAAAATGTCATCAGCATAAATAATCAGCAGGGTAAAAATGTCATCGGCATAAAATATCAGCATATTCAAGATTCTCATGAACTAATTCAGTTAAATATCCCGGAAGTTTCAATAAACTGACTAACGCTCTTTCAAAAAAAAAAAAAAAAAAAAAAAGAGGAGGATAGAGAACGCGTTATGCATAATATTTGAATGCATCACTAGCACGGGTGCGGTGGGTTAACAGTTTCTTTAGGTGACTTTGTATTTTCAAAATACAAAGTCACCTTACATAGTGTTATTTATCAAAAAGAAATACAAGGATTAGATAGCTGTTTGCAGAGGAAGCTTGGTATCCTGAATTATTTATAACTTGAACGATTTTCTTCGAAAATCATATGAATAAAAAAAAATGATGAATATTTTAAATAGCTAAAAAGAAAGTAAACCATATGATAATTAATTTCGGCCTTAAATTCCTACGGTTTATAGAAAATTATTTTTGACTTTATTAAATGATTATTTTATTTTGTTAGAAAATATATTATAGATTTTATCATAAAAATTAAAAATTGATTTATTTGATTAAAGAACTACTAGAATTATTTCGTTAAATTTAATTTCGTTCTTTTTCTTTTTCATGTTACATTAATTCATTAAAATATCTTACATTCAAGCATTCGCACTTAAAACTGACTATACTCTTATTGATTTAAACTGAATTAATTTTAAAATGATAAAATGGATGAATTTAAATCAGTTTTTGAAGTGAAATATCTTTTAATTACTTCAAAAGCTCTCAATTAGTTCATTCGAATTGTCGTGAAAAATATCGAAAATGCAACAAATCCATAAACTGCATATTAGTCGGTTTAAGTTTTTGTATTGGCCATCCAAAACAGACCGCTATGTTGGATCCCGGATATCGGTGGGAAAGACATGAATTAAAATAAAAGCCATTTAATAAAAAAATAGAAGTTTAAATAAAAGCTATTATTTCTAAAGAAAAAAAAATTAAATGATAGTTGGAAATTCAAATATACAGCGATCACTATACGCATGCATTTTTAATAATTCTTCTGTATGACACAAAGAGTAATGCTTTAAAATTAATTAAAAAGATAAATTAAGAATTTTACCGACTATTTCTTTTCGTCCAACGTATACTTATAGAAACTACCCCAATTTCACTAAAACTGAAAAAAACAATAATAACAACTTTATATATGTACATTTCTTTTAAAATTTACTTATTTCTTCTTTATTTTTATATCTTTAGGTTTACTTTATAAAGTCTTTTAATATCTGTAACTGTTCTAGTTAAACTTTTCTTTCCGAATTAGCGGCCCATTTTGTTTAAAATAAAGTTATTCTAATAATAGTTTTATTTGAAATAAAATAGATATATTGTCACAACAAATATTTATAATTTAATTTTAAAGAACCTAGAAAAGTATATTCAAGAAATGTATGAATACCAAATTATTTTAAGAAATTAAATTTGAGTTTTCTACTACGGTGTTTAAATGTAAAATTTTTAACTATTCCGTTTACTTTAGAACCCAAAAATCGAAGCTAAATACGTATACCCCTCTTCTCTTATTCGATCAAATATCCGGCAATGAATATCACTGTATTACTCTGTTCTTAACTAATCCAGCAATTTCAACCAATAAGCTTAAGTATTTTTTAAGACAAAAAACACTGAAACGGGACTATCAGAGAAATGTGATGAAATGAAAAAACGTTTTCTTTAAAATATTGAAAATTCTGTAAAGAATTTAAAAAAAATACGCCAAAACATATTATAAATTTAATATTAATTGATATCCCACCAAGTTTCCATCACAGTGTTTAATGCTGGTCACCATGTTTCCTCTGCACGGATTGCGAAAAGGTGGGAGGGGGGCGAGGAACGATGGTAGCCCACC
>JAPMOR010040349.1:1863-26464 GCA_026543865.1 Argiope aurantia
GGTCTTCAATTGAATCTTTCTACCTCTTTTAAACTTAAGTAATCGATGACAATTGCCACAAACTTGGTTTCTTTGTACAGTAAAATGACTATTTGCTGCATAGTGAAATCAGTATCAGTATCACCTGCCGGTCAACAAGATACAACAGTTAATCAGAAAGCATTTCTTATCTAGCTATCAGATAATTGATTGAGCAAGAAAAGAAAAATCGTAGATATTCATACAAGTTATCTTCTTGACATATAGACAAAAATATTTACTCATGGACCAAAATCCTACAAAACTCTTCACAGATAGAGAAAAATCATATAATATATTAAATATTATGTCTTCATCAATATATTAAAATCCTACAAAAATCTTCACTGATAGACTAAACTTCTACAAAAGTCCTCTCAGATAGAAAAAAATATACTCATTTATAGAAACTTCACTGATAGATTTTCATACATCATCTTTATGGATAGACAGAAATCCTACAAAAATCTTCTAAGATAGACAAAAATAGACTCATTGATAGATACTTCACTGATAGATTTTCATACAAGTGTCCTCTTTACGGATAGACAGAAATATTACAAAAATCTTCACAGATAGACAAAAATCCTAAATAATCTCACAAATAAACAAAAAGGGTTTTCTTCAAGAATAGAAAAAATTATCTTTTATTGATGGTGACAAGGAGAAAATCAGTATACGAACTTAAAACAATACTTAGAACTCTAGTCTCAGTGATGTATAAGAAATTGAATCTAACTTCAATTGGCTCTAATAGTTTATCTATGTATTTGGTGAAAGACATAAACTGGCATTTAATATCATATAAGAAGTTTTCTTTGCTACCAGTAGTTATGTTTATAAGTACCAACTAACAATATACATAAATGAATCTATTTAAAATTAGATAAAAATGTTAAATATCTGGAACATATCCAAAATATGGAGATATTAGGTTGCAAACATATTGAGGCTCAGTTGGGTAAATGCAGGCAAAGACTTAACATCCTAAATATCATAACCAATCATGACTAAGACACTGGAATTTATGAACGCAAAATTATTCATAAGTAATTAATTGAAACTAAATCGACCGATTTTTATATGTATAAATTTCATGAACTTTTATGCAAAATAACAGTAATATTATATGGGAATACTCTAAAAAAATGGAATCCATCATGCTACTTTTAGAGACAATTTCTTTGATAAACTGGAAAATGATAATATTTTAATTACTTCATGCAGATGCCATGCCATTAAAAATGTTACAATTTTTTAGTCTTCTTGATGCAAAGTCTGAAACAAGGTTTAATTAGATTTTACAAAATATTATTCCAATATCTTTTCTTGGACATACTTGTCATCCTATGCTACAAATAGAAGGATGAATAAATGGTAATATCACATTAATGTCTAATAAATTGAGCATAAATCAATGATGTATAATGAAAAAAACAAATCAAAATATTTTTTTTAAATCATTTATGCCACAGAAATCTTTAGTCATTATCATATAATGTAACAGAAACCAATCTTATTTGTCATTACCGAATGGCAAAAATCAAATGAAAACAAACGCCAAACAAACAAACGCCAACAGCAGCAACACTGGCAGGAACTGTGGTTGAGTCCTAAATGTCATCACCGTCCACAGTATAAACCTTCTCTAAGGAAGTACGTCCCGTCATCAACGGTAGGAGCCAGACCCGCACATTTTCGTGTACCTACCAAGGTGGTGAGAACCAACCACCATGCCGGAAGCTTCCCATCCTCATTTCAAGGTGTCCCGCGAAGGATGCAAGATATTGTAAGAAGAATTTCTTCCTTTCAGTCATAGGGAAGAAGACATGCAAAAAATTACGGTGATAGAAATAGGCGGATAACAGAAGTTTTAGTCAAGATGAAAAAAAATAGGCTTAACATGTTGACTGCCTTTAACTCACCTATGATTTTCATTTGCTATCTAATTGTTCCGAACTATATACGTAATTAAATTACTTCTTCTCTATTTTAAAAAGGATTGCAAAGAAAGGACCATCTAATTAAATAGATGGTCTAAATAACATGTTACTCATGGCAACGAATGTTCGTCAGATATGACTTACATACGGAAATTGTTTTTCATGTCTTTCAAAACATTCATGTCAAAGAAAATAGATTTTGCATGATTTAACAAACAAACAAAACTTCATTAATATCATTTATTTTTGCATTTTCAACATTTGTTTAAATGGAGATTGATGCCCAAATTATAACGATGTTTTTAATATTTCGTTAAAATTAAAATTTATTTATCAAACCATTCAATCGGTTGCTTTTGTAATTTCTCTTTTAATTTCTTATTAAATCAAATATATAGTTATAATAATAGTAAGTCAATATAATATCAAGCATATGAATCAATATATGTAAAAGGCAGATGTTGTAACATTTATAGATAAACAGGTTTAATTTATTCGCATGACGCAATTGAAATTGAGGTTTTCTGTTTATTTAAATTATTCCAAACTTGGTAAAGAGATTATAAAATTCTTCCTTTCAAAATCTATTAAATAGAAATACAGAATATTACGACACAAAATTTGTTTTAAAGTATCCATTTGAAATTTAATATAATAATTTCTCCTGGTATCAAAATCCAATTTAATTTCCTTTCAATTTTAAAATTATCCATGGCAAACAAATACGCATTAAAATAAATACATCTTTTATATATTATGATAGAATCAATTTCTAAAAGTACTTCAGAAACAGTTAGTATTGTGGGAAAAGTACTAGTTTAATATAATTTGAAGATTAAACAGAGATAATATCTGTCAAAAACACTTTTGTGTAAACTTCAAACTAAAAGTATTTTTCCGGACTTTTCTTAAATCCACCAGTCTTTCATGCCAACCTAAACAGTCATTTTATTAAAACTTTAGTTTTTGGCGAATTATTTTTATTTCCAATTTAATCCCGCCATACCTCTAAAAATAAGCCAAGGATTTCCAGGCTCGCCCGCTCTCGAAATGCTTTTTCCTTGTTAATATTATTATTAGCAGTGCGATTACCTAAGCTTATACTTGAAAAACCTCTTGAATTTATTATCAGTGGAAGAAAATAGTCGAAACTCCTTATTTTCTTATCTCTAAGCCGGTAATTTCATTTTTCAGACGTCTGTCTCAGTTAGTTAGAATTAATGAAAGAATTTCTTTATTGATAAGGGGAGATGCTTTAAAAAATAAATTGAATTTCCTTCTGATTGCTACTTTCTTTTAGGGGGTTTCAATATTTTGTGGAGCTGTAATTTTTTTAAAGGTTTCTGAGAGTTACATGAAGGTGGATTCCCGATTTTTAATATCGTTAGGTTAGTTGGGAGCAACTTGAACGAAAACATGTGTCAAATTAGCCGTCAAAATTCATTTCATGCAAAATTTGTTGTTTTGAAGGGCAGAAAGGGGCTTTTTTTTTTACTGAATTCACTTTTCGCTGGAAAAAGAAAGGAAAAGTAGTCTGAAGTGTTTCTGAAATTCTTGTAATTTATGTTTAGAAATGGGAATATTTGTGTGCATGCCTCCAATAATTATACAAATATATAGTATTTACCGGTGTATATTTTGACACTCAAATAGTCGTAACCTCTAAAATTAAGTTTGAGATTTAATATCAATTTTTTTTTCATTTTGTGCTTTATATCGTTTTGGATTACTTTCTACTTTTTGTATATAGTATCGTTGTTAATGTTTATAAACAATGCGCACTATCAAGATGAACAAATTACGATTGTTCTTAAGAATTTTGATTTACTTGCCTGATTTGTTATTTGAATTATGAGAAAGTTTTGTATAAAAATTGATAATTTTATCCGAATATTTTTAAGTAAATTTTAAATTGCTATATAAGAGAGTAATCGGATATTCAAAGTTAAAATTAAAATGATCAAAGCACAATTTTATCAGAATTGTTTTATTATATTTTCCATGATGATTTTAAATATTTACTTTGTTCTTTCTTGATAGAAAACACTAATTCACAAGAATAAGTTTCACTTTTTCACTGATTTGATAAAAAGCCAAAATTGCTTCGCTGAAATGCTGGCAAAATTTTAATTCACCATTAATATGGCAAGGAGATAAATTAGAAAACCAAAAATAGAAAATTACCTTTATTTATTTAAAATTTATGGACACCTTTTACAGTAGAAACTGCAATTTAATTATATTTATCAATGACTTTCTTTTAAGGTATCTTTATTTTCTGCTGTTTCTATCGCCTGCAGTTTAATAGAAAATGTCATTGTTATGGAAAAAAAATAAAAGAAGGATAAAATAACCTTTTTAGCTTTGCTTTCTCAAAAGTATTTTATATTATTGTGGTTCAAACTGTTGGAATTATATTGCTGACTGTATACATGCTGAACGATATCAAAAAAATGCAAACAATTGCTGATGAAATATAATAAGAGAATAGAAGATTATATATTCCTACTACATACAGGACAAAATTTATTTAACTTCATTATTTATTAAATTTTTAATAATTTTAATATCTATGTATTTTATTTTATTAATTATTTTTTATTAATTTATGACTGATAATATGAACGAAATTTTTAAAAAATCAACGAAATAGACCAATGAAATTAGTTAAATGATTAGGATTTTAGATCTGTATAAATTATAATTCATTACTAGGAATATTAATCCATTTTAAATAAAAGAATTAGAATAAAATTATAAATTCCTATTATAATATAGAATAATTGGTCAAAGATCGATATTTTGTATATTTTCGTGTCCATCTTTTCATGTAACAGTAAATTAACAACTCAAAAACACATTTGTTAATTGAATTGAATGACTTTTGCAGATTGTGTCTAAATTCGATGAAACGCATCGATGTTTAGTTCATTACTGTGAACACAATAATTCATGAAAATAATTTCATTTTTTAAATTTACATTTAATTTAATCAGATTTGAAGAAGGAATTTTTATTTAAAGGGATATATGCTTAAAAAATTATCTGAATTTCCTTCCGATCGTGACTTTTTTTAAAGAAATTTTCAAGATTCTTCCCAAGTTATAATTTTTAAAAAAATATGCGCATTAAGGGAGATTTAGGAATTTTAATATTCTTATATTGTTTGAGAAAAACGTGTTGAATTGAAGGAAAGCAAGTTTGATTAAATTTCATGCGATATAAAATATACTAATTTGGAAGGGTGAAATAATTATTTTTGTTAGTTTGAAGTGAGATTTCTTCAAGAAAATTGCATCAAGACTAATCGCTTCTTTAACTTCTTCGCATACAAAAAGTTATTGCCATTAGGACTAGTCGCTTCTTTAACTTCCTCGTTTAAAAAAAAATTATTGCATTTTGCCCAAAAATGCTGTTATAATTAAAATTATGCTGTTATAATTAAAATTTTTCTTAATTACAATACTTTCATTAATAACTTGTTAGAACATAGTTAAAATACAAAACATAATTATCGAAAATGTGATTCATATAATTACAGTTAGAGTAATAGTCAATAGTATTAAACATACTACAATTATCTTCATATCAAGTTCTGAAAATAACAAACAATTTATATATCGGGAAATAATTTAAATTTAAACCAATAATCGAAAATAGGTACGTTTTCTATAAACAAAGCTCGACGTTTTTGTTTTGTTTTTTAATTTCGTTAAATAGTTTTGAAATAGTTTTAAATCATTAACAACGGAGCAGTTATTTATCATGAAATGATAAACACTGATAGTCAGAAATTGTTTGCTCTGTCTTTATAAGACTGAAACACTGAAACCAACAAAAACAATTCTTAAGTTATTCGCTTGCGAAACTCAGTTATAGTATGATAACATCGACTTAGGTTACAGATACAGGAAAATATAAATGTAATTTTTTTAAACTTGTTTTTCTTATAATCAAAAAAAAATTTGTTTAAATGTTTTTAGTTTTTCTTAAAATTTAATTTTTAATCTACTATGATAAATAATATAATATCTTGATTTAATTTTTTAATAAGTTTTACATTTGAATTAAATTTTAAATATAATTACATTTAAATTAAATTTTAAATATATTGTCATTTATATTAAATAAAAAATGTCATTTTTGTATTGAAATATGAGTTCTCAAAATATTAAACTAGCATTTTCTCATTCATCGAAAACATAAGAGCGCGCACGATTTCCTTGCAAATTTTAATCGAAATAAAAGTATTTGAAAAGAGTATAAAACAAACATTTATCAGTTCATCACCGTTGAATAAAATTTGCACAATTTAGACAAAAAATGTATCATACATTTGTTTGAAAAGAATATAAAATCTAACATTTATAAGTCCAGCTCCGTCGAAAAAAATGAACACAATTTAGATAAAAAAAATATTATGCATTCAATTTTAATAAAAGAAAATTATTTTAATTTCAAAGAACTTCCATCAAATGTTAACTGAAATTAATAAATTGATCGCCATCTAAAACATATAGGTAGATTCATAGATGCTATTTCAATCATGCCGACCAAAAGATTCTGTAAATGTTTCTTCACTATCACAAAACCCTTCTAGCAGAAAAACAGACGAATCGAAATTTCAATTTACAGCTTCAGCTGAATTGTTATGTCGGTAAATTAGAAGAGTTCTTCGCAGAAAAAGTAAATACCTAATGTTTGCTTTATTAAATTTCCATTTTAAAGGTAGCGATGCTTCAAATATGAATGGATCAGATCTTACGTATCACTTACTTCATTAGCTAAATAGAGAATATTTAGTTGTTTTTAATGCGATTTCTTTTAAAAACAATTAGGGTTAATGGAAATTAACATATAAGTATCAAATTAATGCAGCTATTTTAAACTTAACTTGCAGAAAACTTTCCATTATGTTTAGCTTTTAATATCAAAATGTTTGTTAGACATTAGGAGCTTCGTATTTGAAATTCCAAAACAAACGATGATTGCATGAAAAGTGAACAAATACAGACACTATTTATTAAATCGTGCCTATGTGGAAGTATGTTATTGGGAATTGCATTTCTTCAAAAGCCATTTTAATTCATTTGAATCTCTTTTACTTTTATTTATTTATTTGCCCATTTTGTGTTTTTTCCATAGTAATTGCGCTAATTAATTCCATAGATAATCAGGACTCAACTGCACAACAGTGGATTTTGCTCCAAGCTCTCAATGTGGTAGCATAGTAAAAAATCAAAATCTAAACACTTTTAGGAAAGTATTCAGTATTATTAATAAATTAGCGAAATTAAATATCCAGTTGTTCAATGGAATAGCAGTGGGTCGAAATGAAATTGGATCGAACTCTTATGAGTAATTTGATACATAGTTTCCTCAACAATTTTTTTTAACATGAAGTTATAAAATATTCAGGGTTTTTATTTGTGTATTTATAAATTCTTGAGTAGAATCAAGTTACAGTTTGAAATATTGGTGATGCAGATGAAACCATTTGCAACATTTGGCACCTAATTACGTAATGTCAAGGGTAGGGGTTCTTCACTTTCTTCTTATTTTACATGTAAAATGAAATGTTAATTCCAGCATTAAAGTGATACAGCACGTTTTATTTAGTTATAGAGGGCGTTTAAAAGCATATAAGGTGGTTAGAGATACGCATATTAAATATTAATAAATAATCAGTATAATCTTAGAGTATATCTGAGGCATTAATTATTATCTTAAAAAGTTCGTTACTATACTTCATAAAAATTTGATGAAAAAAATGAAATAGTAAGAATTGATGACAACAATTACAAAGAGAAAAAAAATCAAATTTTATTTTTTGGTATAAAAATGAAAGTAAATTATGCTATTAAATATTTCTAAAAAGTAAAAACTTTAAATTTCATTCAAATAATTAAAATAATTATTTTAAATATTGCAATATTTTTTTAAATATTGCAATAATGCAACAGTCTACAATATTTCGTATCTAATTATACATTGACTATCTGGATTCTTCGCTTTCAAATTTTTTATATAAAATAAAAGGTTGATTCTAACAATGAAATGATGTGACACGTTTTACTTCAATTATAGAAGGTGTTTAAAAGGTGGATAGAAATATGCAGTTAAGACATTGATAAATAATCAGTATAATAATGTTGATGCTGTATCAAATTACTTTAATAATCATTTAAAATTAAGAAAAATTAGGAATAGTAATGAAATTTTTACCATGAAAAGGATAATTATTTTTCTTTTCTCGGTGATTAAAAATGATTTCTGAACAATACAAATTCAACACTTATTACCAAAAGATTCAAAAAGTGTTTGTAAATTTAATGTTTGCAGTCCTACATAAAATTTTGAAAAAAAATTGTTGTTGTAACTTGTGACACTTTGTCTAGACAAGCCCGCAGACGTAGTCAGCGATTTAAGGCGAGGTTATGCAGTAGCTTCGGAGGGTAAAAACCCCTGAGTACCTGAGGACAGAAGTCTGAATTCTAGCTCATATGAAGATGACCCTCACACACTCTCTTGCTCAGCCCCCTTTTACAGGAGGGCTCTTTAACACACCTCCATAGATAGAGAACAAACATGAAAGAACTAGGACACGTCAAAGGTAAAGAACAACCATGTCCGAACCAGAACACGAACCGGGACGCCCGGATCACGGGGATGAAGTGCTACCCCAAGGTCAGGACGCCGGCATTTTGAAAGAATTGCTTCGATATACACAACTCTCACATTATTTTTGGGGGTGAATTTCATGTTTCTATATTAAATTATATGTGTTAAAGAACACCATTACTCACATATATATCTCATTTAATAATAGCTTCCATCGGCGACTAGTAATTTCATCTGGAATATTGCTTAGATTTGTTTTCTTTATAAATTCTTTTAGCCATAATTTTTATATTCATGCTAACTTAAATTATATAATTTTACATTCTAAGTAAGATATAAATTCAAGGGGATAAACTGGATTCTTTTACATCTAATAATGTTTTGAACATTCTTAAAAGAATCGCATGTCAAAACCGTATTCCAATCATAATTGTCTGCAGTATCTGGTATATAATTATAAATTGTCTTAAATGGTACTATACCTTCATCTCTTCTTATCTCTCATGTACTCTTGATACCAATATTAAATTATTGCAGAAAAATTGTCGAGTATTGTATGAGGGCATCTAACACCATATTGGCTGTTTTGTAACACGCTTGGACTTGGTCTATCACACGACGATACATCTGCCCAGAAAGGGGTTAGATCTTGAATGTCACTGGGGATATAACCATTATTTATTTATTTATTTAAAGGCTTACAATCATCAACGAAATATGAAGTAATTAAGTGTATACATTATAGTTGGGTTGACTAATATAAAATAACTAGTAAAAAAGTTCGTTTATTAATAGTAATTAGGCATGTTTATTACTAAGTCATATCAATGACTCTCTGAACTGCACGAAAGCACGCAGTTAAATAATATTGAAGGACTGGACCACAGCAACACCAATACTTTCGGGAACTAAAGTTGAGTCTTAAGGGCTATCATCGGCCACGGTACAATCATTGCCTAAGGACGTACATCTTGTCATCGATAGGTGGAGCCCGACCCCCACCTTTTCGTGTACCCTCCAAAGTGGCGAGAACCAACCGCCATGCCGGAAGCTTCTCAACCTCATTACGAGCCCTCCTCCCCAGGGGAATCATGTTTATTATTAAACAAGCATATACTGGTGTTCTAGGTTTAAATTAAAACTTACATGAAGAAAGCAGTAAAAGCACTTAAACTTAAAAATAAAATCACAATACCAAACATACGGAAAATGTATATTATATTTTGCGCAAAATTGTCAAAAATCAACTTATTAATGTTTAAAATATAATCAATTGACTGAAATTCTGAATGAAAATACAATGCTGATAAAAAGAAAATGAATAATTTATTTAAGTTTTATATACGAAATAAATATATTTATATTAATATTATTATATATTTATATGATTTTCTAAATGGAATTTTTAAATTTTGTGGAATGCAGCCTTCCCATACATCCATTTTTGCCTCATACTCTAAGAAAGCACACTTTTCTTCACTTAGCAACGCACCCCCGTGGCTACTCTGATGAAGCGTGTGATTAAATACCGTGTCCACTCTTGGAAACAAGTGGCGTAGCGTAGTGGTCAGTGACGGATTTCCCGACACCAGCCCGAGTGATCTCTGATGAGCTGAGTCATCACAGTCCAGTTTATCTCCCCCTCCTCCATCCACTTTGCTATTTCTTAGCGTGTCAGAGCCGAAACGACTGACAAATGCATTAATTCTCAGAAAGAGGGTAAGTATTATTACGGAAGAGAATGGTATTTGCCTCCTTTGGTTGGCAACGCTTTATGTATAAATATTATTTTTTTTTCTTTCTTGTATAGACTGTATAGAGAAAGAATAGAAATCATAAAAAGAATTCGAACTCGAGATTTTGACGAATTTTCTCTCTTTAGACCCCTTTGAGTTTGAAAAACACATTTTTGGAAAATGTCCGTCTGTCTGTCTGTGACAAAGATACCTCAAAACCGGATTGATCCAGACGGTCGAAATTTGGTATCTTTACACCAAATTTGCAGATTTCTATCAATTTTTGAGTAAAATCTCCGTTCTAAGGAAGTCCATCTATCTGATTGTTCGAATATAATTTAACACAATAACTACAAAACAAAAGAATCAAGATGAATCAAATTCCGCGCATAGATTTATAATTTGTAATGTAAAAACCTGTCAAAGTTTAAGCCATATCCAACCACGGATTGACTGTCTGTAGTTCTGTGCTTTCATAAACCTGAAAATGGGCTAATTCAAAAATACAATGACTTAAGTATATCAAATTTGGTAAGTAGGTGTGACTACAAGTGCAGTTTTGTGCCAAATTTTTGCTTCATTCAGTTGTGAAAAACGTACCTAAAGGATAAATTCGATTTTTGTATACTATTAATCCAGGTCAGGGATCTATTGCCAAATAATTCGTCAAGAATGATATGGTTTGGTTATATTAACGTCCCGTTTAAAGCAACACTTGGGCTATTTTGGGACAGACCTCGTAATTTTGAACCGCGGTCAGATGACAAGGACAAAACCTGAACTGGCACCCCCCTCTCTACACCACACCACACCAACGGGAGGACGTTTGGTCAGGACGGATTTAACGTGCAACTGACCCGCTTACATAGCGGTTCTTCGGTGGAATCGGGTCTCGAACCTGAAACCCTCCGGTTCCGAAGTTTTGACTGTACCACCAGACCACCGCGGCCTCGCAAGAAAGATATGATGGATCCAATAAAACTGCTGAATTCACGATAAAATATTCCGTAACTATTGTATGCCAATTCTACGTAAGGCGTTCTCAGACATAGGTTTATAAGAGAGTATGCGAGAAAGTTTTGGGAAGACCATTGTCAATGGTTTTATTTAATGTATATAAACATATGCATTATATAAAGCTTACATACATTGTATAATGTATTTTATATAATTTATGTCTGAGCTTAGCCCAAATTACTTTTTCTTAATTGCACAGACTTTATGATCACCTATTTTTCTCTCTTCTTCTTATGTAAATTATTATCATAGCGCATTATGTCAAAAACAATTACTTCTGAGAGACTTTAAATGTTGCTGATAATTTTAGAGATTCCCTGTAATGGTAATGTATTTCTAAATTAAAAGAGGGTAAACCTTTCATGAGAAATTTTATAATTAATAGTCATTAATATTTAACTCGTTTTCCTAGCTAATTTGCTTGATTTATAGATAAATACTTATGCTAAAATTGGAGTTCTTGAGTAAGTATATTGTACTAAAAATGTAGCCCATTTTAGCTTTTACAGTTTTAGATGCACTTGTATTAACTCCTTAACAGAAACTCAAAGTCAAAGGAATCAAGTTAGACTATTTAGTACCTTCACCAATTGCATACAGTTAATACAGAAATATCGAAGCATGTTTGTTTAACTAAAACTGATGATATATTCCAATTTACTCAAATTAATAATAATAATTGATCTATTCAAAAGTTTAAATCATATAAGATTAGTAATCAATAATCAGAAGTTTATATAAGATATTCAAAAGCTCAAATCATTTACTCAAATTATATAAGATATTAATTCCAACATTAATTAAGAAAAGCAGACGATTTTTCCCTCTAATATAAAATGAAAATCAAACGATAAAATTGTGTTTTTAATCATAAAATTTTATTCTCGGCTTTTATTTGAATGAAGTATAATTGCATAATGCTCAAATCTGTAATTTTGCTACCCGGAACGAATATTGTGGTTGTGGGAAAAACCGTTGTAAGATCTGTCCTGTGTGTGCTGAGCGGTTGCCGCGTCAATGACCTGAGAGCTTGGCGACCATTTGGCGAGTTTGGCGACTAAATGAATCATACTGGAAAGTTCGAGAAGTTTCACGATCCATCCAATAGGAACCGAGATAAACCCACAGACGTCCTGATTGGTCTGGAAGATTCTAGCTCAGCCTCCCGGAGCTATAAAAGACAGGCACTCTGAAGCTACAGTGAAGTAAGACATCTGACATGCCCTCAATATCACATCACTAAAAGACTTCATTAAAAAAATAGCAATTAAATTTTTCACAGACTTCGATAACATAGACAACCCAGCAATCCAAGAAATTGAAAACTACACACCCAACCCAAATTCCAGAAGACCCAGACTCATCCTACTCTAATCAGAACTTAACTCTAACTCAACTTAAATACGTCACTAATAAAAAATCTTAACCCCTTTAACCCTTTCAATATTTAAATCAACCTAATAAATTCTTAATAAATCTGAAATTTCCATGACCCATCTCGCTCTTCCTATTGGCAGTCAATAGCAAATTTCTCACCCCATCCCCCTCACAACCACTCTACCAGGCTCTTAGAATTTTCTCTCACCAAGTATCCCAGAAGACACCTCTGCCATAGCCCAACCCTCTAGACAACCTAAAACGACCTGGCCGACAGCAGCAAGCCTCCCATTGGACAATAGCCACTAGCTGACCAGACTACTTAAACCAAGATCGCCTCCTCCCAGCCTCAGTCAAGACCTTTTCCCACTCCAGACCAAATGAAGTAGCCGAGCCCAACAGTTGTTGCCGACCGGAGATGGCGCCCTGCGGGCACCGGCGCTCCATACAATATTCCTTGTGTCCTTGTGCTGCAGTGAAGTCGTGTGTATTGTCAGAAGTGGTGTGTGAGAATAGTCGGAATCGCCGACAAGTAAAGAAAGGATTAGCAAGCAAGCAAGTTGCTGAACTACAGATTAAATGGACTGCATTATTACGATTGATTGGCGGTATTTATTGTAGAAATTTTTTTTGTAACAATATGATAATTATTTTCTTTAACTATGTAAAAAATGAAGACTATAAACATTTAACACTTGCTTAAAAATTACAATAATATAAACTGTGTAAGAAACTTATATTCGTTTATTATTTTTGTAACATTCGTTACTTTAATATTATTTAATTCCTAATAAATTCTTAATTGCTCGAAAATATAGAAATCTTATATATGATTGCTTTTGTATATGGTATTTCACTAATTCTGTATACGGATTGAAAAGAATGTGTGATGTATATTTTTAAGTAATATGAACAAACCGATTTCATCAATTGTGTTGTTTTAGTTGATTGCATTAATTGGACAATTACACTGTTAAATTCGTACAAATTATTGCTATCGATATCATTGCATTTTTTGGGGAAAAACAATCATTTCTCAAAGACATTACCTTTTTTTTTAATAATTTCAATTCTTAATTCCTTTTATTTTTTTATAATCTTTGTTAATTAAAAATAATTAATAGTTCAAAATATTCTTTTGATGTCTGACAAATTATATTTCTTTAATATTTATGCTTATAGGTTATAATCATGAAATATTTAAGACTGCGTTCTTTAAAAAAGATTTTATTTTGTTTCACCAATTATAACAACTGTTTTGTTGTTGTTGTTCATATGTAGTCTCTTGCTTTGTTATTTTGCTTGTTTTATTCGTAATAATAATTGTAATTGTGATTGCCACGCTTTATGGAAAAAAAATATTTTTCTATGGGCATGAATTGTTACCGACCAAATTTCGAAATTATTCGTAATGAACAGAAATTTATTTACCAAAATAAAATAAAACTAATTTTTCTATTAGCAGTTTTTGTGATATTAATTGGGTTTTACACTTTTAATTCTTAATTAAAATGCATAAAAGAAAAGCATTATATTAACAAAGAATTTAAAATGAAATTTTTAACTAAAGAAAATAACTAAATTTGCAACAAACCAAAAAGGAAATATATTTTTCTCATATTATAAAAGCATCAATTTGAAGGCTGTTTGAAAAATAATTCACTGTACACAACTTATGAAATAAAATTTGTACATTTAATGCATAATAATTCCTAAATATCATCTTTTAAATTAATGCAATATTAAAAATCCAATAGTCAGTTAAGCATTAAAAAGGAAAAATCTAACTCACTTTATCTTTAAAAAGAGGAAACCAATATAATTAATTCTTTTAGTGAAATAATAAAATTTTATTTGATTTCATGATAACAATATAGAAATTTTCTAAAATAATTTTTAGGTAATAAGAGAACCTGAACTAATTACAATCTAATATTTTGATATCATTGAAAAATCAATCTTTGAACTTTAAAATTTCATTAGAATTATTTGTGTGTAATAACATTTTCGAAAAATAACAAGGAGAAAAACACTAACATTTCATTTAATTTTAATTATTTAATAATTTAATAAATTAATTAATGGATTAAAATCGTAAACAGTTATTCCGGGGTATACATTTCAAATCCCAAAAATATGTTTGTGACAAATTTGGCAGCTTTAGTTCCAGAATTCTAGCCACGATGCAGACATTCGAATTTATTTAGAGTTTATCAATAGTAGATATTAAATACTCGGCAAAATATATTTTAATACTTTGTGAAAGTATGTATGTAATAAAAATAAACTGAAAAATTATTTTTTAAAAGTTAAATATGTTTATTTTACTGAAAATATGTATTTAATACTATTGTGGTGTGAAATACTGGAGAAGTATACACCATATTAGATATCCGTTTATTCTCTTGTGCAATATCATTTTTTTTTCATTTGTAAGTTTTTTTAAATTTTCTAAATATTAATTCCATATGTATGTGTAAATAATACTCTTTATATAATTTATTGATAAAATAATAAAATATATAAATAATAAAATTATAATCATATAATATATAGTTTATGTAATATATGATTCTATGTCTAATGTCATAGCATAAGTTATTGAAGCTTAAGCTTTGTCCAACTTTTTAAAATGTGTTCGAAGTGTTATTAACACTTTACTGAAAACATAAATTTTCTTACGCGGCCAGAGATATGAAGTCAATATGATTGCCTAATTATTTTTGTCTTTTGTAAATAGCGTTGGAATTTATTATTTTTTTTTTGAAACACAATGCATTCTAGAAATTATGTAGTTACCAAAAATATTAAGATTAAAAAATGTTAACAAATTTCAAATTTATATTGACTGAATTCGCAACCATTGTAAATGATTAAAGAATTCATGAAGTATGCTATTTTATTGTAAGCCATTCATTTTAACAAAGCTCTAATTAAATGCTTAAGTGCCAAATTATATATTGGTTTTACGCATTGTACAGATTAGCTTGTAACAGAAGACATGAATTTCATTTTAACAAAGCTCTGATTAACTGCTTAAGTGCCAAATTATATATTGGTTTTATGCATTGTACAGATTAGCTTGTAACAGAAGACATGAATTTCATTTTAACAAAGCTCTGATTAACTACTTAAGTACCAAATTATATATTGGTTTTGTGCATTGTACAGATTAGCTTGTAACAGAAGACATGAATTTCATTTTAAGAAAGCTCTGATTAACTACTTAAGAGCCAAATTTTATATTGGTTTTATGCATTGTACAGATTAACTTGTAACAGAATACATGAATTTCATTTTAACAAAGCTCTGATTAGCTACTTAAGTGCCAAATTATATATTGGTTTTGTGCATTGTACAGTTTAGCTTGTAACAGAAAACATGAATTTCATTTTAACAAAGCTCTGATTAACTACTTAAGTGCCAAATTATATATTGGTTTTATGCATTGTACAGATTAGCTTGTAACAGAAGATATGAATTTATTCACGCGGTCGGAGACAAGGAGTCAAAATGACTCCATTGTTATTTTTGTTCTTTGTCCTTTCTAAACAGCATTAGAATTTATTTTTGAAACACAATGAATTCTCAAAATCATGTAATTACCAAAAATATTATATTGAAAAGGTTAAATGTTAAAATTTTAAATGTTTAAAAGATGTTATAAGAAAAACCTAAAAAATATTTGAATGAGATTTACTTCCTTTAGATATTACGGAATCACACTCATGTTAATAACTGTTAGAATTTAACAAACAAAAAGGAAGAATACAATACTTTAAAATATTATTTTAAGACCCTTTTTTTGTATTATTTAAATTAAAGGTAGTTTCAGAGACATGGAGTCAATGACTCCATAAATAACAAAAACAATTTAGAAAAAGAATAACTCGGTTATAAGCAAGTATTCATACTTAGATTTTTACCAACACACTGCTATAATTACTACTTGAAAGTACTGAAGAGATGTATTCAAGGAGAAAACACCACGTGATTATCAGAGCTAATGAAAAACACGGAGTCAATTTGACTCTGTTCTCCAGTTACGGATTAAGAAACGGAACGGTCACGTTGAATATTTTTGATAAAAAATACCAAAAAGAAATTTTATAAAAATAATTTCTTAAATTCATAATATCAAAGCTTTAAAAGAAAATCTCTCACCATTTTTGTAATTCAATAAATACTCGACTGAAGCTAAAAATATTCCTAGCAATTCCTTTATCTACTTTAGAGACAATTTCTGAATGATATCGAAGGAATGCTCAATAATATATTGTTTGCTGTTTACAAAAATACTTATACCATTCGCAATCGAGTTATAACAAACCATAATACAACATTCCTATTACATCACTATTGTTTCCCTTATTAAAGGAAGTTATGTCAGGAAATATTTGTTCCCAAAATGATAGGAATGTATTATTTGAACACTGAAGCATTAGATTTGTTACGAAATTTTGCTGAAAGAAAAAGACCAATAAGGTATTATCTTTCGATTGTTATATGTAAGGTACACTATGGAACATTGTTTATTATTGAAAAATGAGGAATGAATGCGAAAATAAGTTAAAGTAAGTAAAAGGTAGCATATTTTATATTTTTCGAAAACATAAAATGCTTTTCCAAATATAACAGGCCAATTACATTTTGCTTTATAAATAAACATTAGGGAATATAATACATCTATTTCGAAAATACAAGATGTTTAGTGAGAATGAAATCCTATATGAATCGCATTTCGCTCGATGCTATAGGTAAGATAAAATAATTTGATTTTTTTCTATATTTTTCTGATCGTTTAAATATAATATAATTATTTATCGTTAGATCATAATAATGTAAGTTTTATTTTCATGTTAACTTGTTTTTTTTCATATCAATTATTAAATTTCATATTTTATTCAATATTTTTTTCTGATCTTTTAAATATAATATAAATATTTATTGTTAGATCATAATAATATAATTTTAATTTTCATATTAAATTGTCTTTTTCATATTAATTATTAAATTTCCTATTTTATCTCATCTGTTGCATTTTGTCAGATCATTAAATGAGATAAAATATTTCGGTTTTATTCCAAATTTTTCTGATCTTTTAACTCAAATATAAATGTTTATTGATTGATCATAATAATGTAATTTTAATTTTTTTATAAAATGTTTCTTTTCATGTCAATAATTAAATTCCATATTTTATTTCATAATTTTCTGATCTTTTAATTATGGTATAAATATTTATCGTTAGATCATAATAATGTAAGTTTAATTTTCATATTTACTTGTCTTTTTTTAATATTAATTATTAACTTTCATTTTTTTCCCAAATTTTTCTGAACTTTTAAATATAATATAAATATTTATTGTTAGATCATAATAATACAATTTTAATTTTCATATTATTAACTACGTTTGGGAACCAGTTTTCTTCAAGAAATATTAACTTTGTTTCATTTCAGTTATATTTCCTCTGTATGAATTCATGATTTCTCCACAAAACATTTTCAAACATCACATTGGATAAATAATATGGCCTTGTGATTTTAGAATAAATGCATAAAATTTGATCGTGAAATCTAGCCTTGCTTCATAATCAGCTGTTTTTCTAGGAATTTGTATATATTGTTGTTGGGAATGTCGATCCCTTCTGCTTCATTTTATTTTTCGAGATTCCTTCAAATTCTGAATTGCGTTTAATCTAGTATTTGAAAAACCGTGCTTCTGTTCAGTTTAAAGTGTACATGAACCTTCCTAATGCAGTCATGACTTGTAACATCATAATGCCATTAAAACGCAATTGCTAGTGTCATCTAAATTTTGATTGCATATTGCTTCAGTATTTCATTCCTCAGATAAACTGCTAGCTTCTAATAATGAAATAAAATAAAACATTTAGATATTCTTTGAAAAAGATGGAAATGGATTCTATTGTAGTAAGAAAATATTTTGCTAAAAGTTAAGAAAAATTGCCCAAATTTTAACAGAAATATTGCACTGTAATCAAACTAATATCATTAGAATAAAATTTTCTTAATTTTAAAATTATATGAAAATCTCTTTTATTTAATATATCGGATTTTGTTTTTAATTATATTTATTTTTGATTATAGGGGCAGCGCTGGCCTGGTGGCAAGATATCGACCCAGAACCAGATTGTTTCCAGTTCGTGACTCGATTCCACCAAACAATCGTCGTGTAAGTGGGTCTGGTGCACGTTAAATCAGTTGGGCCGTAAGTCCTTCAGCTGGTGAGGCAAGGAATCTTGGAGAGGGGACGCCAGCTTAGGTGTCATCCTCGTTATCTAACAATTGCTCAAAATTTTGAGGTCCTTCCCAAAATAGTCGTAGTGTTGCTTTAGAATGTGACGATAATGTAATTAAATTTATAAGTTGTAGAAATAATCACGAGAAAATTCTGAACTTCTGCGAATTTTTAAATTACATAAAATTATAATTACAATAAAAAAACTTGCAGTGGACACTTTTTTTTAGTTTGGTTTTGTTTATTAGTACATTACCTCTCGAAAATGTTTAAGAAAAAATATCCCACAAAATGTCACATTTGATGAAAGTATAATTCACCTCGCCCTCTATCATCGGAAAAGTCTATAATCCTATCCTATAACTATTTATAATAATAATATACTATAATACAACTATTTTTAATAATAATATCCTATAATACCACCATCAATCTATAATACAACTATTTTTTAATAATAATATCCTATAATACCACCATCAACATATAATACAACTATTTTTTTAATAAAAATATTCTATAATACGACCATTATCCTATAATACAACTATTTTTGAAATTTTCTAAGTTTATACTACATTTTTTTTTCATTATTTGTCAAGCTATGTCCAGTTCATTCCAATCTTAAAATTAGACAGGATATTTTACTTGTGTCATAAGAGAAATAAAACACCATATAAACAGGATAAAAACATACTGATAACAAAAATAAAAATAATTAAGCATGATTTATAATCATATCAGGTATCCTTCTCAATAATAAGGAAAAACAGGAATTACTGCACTATATACCAATAAGTATGTGGGCACCCTTGTAGTCTTGTACCTTCCATATTATTATTGTTTGAGATTATCTACGGTCCTGATCTGCGTCACGCCTTCTATAAAAGAATATTTTATAGGTAACACCATTGGCATTTATCGCATGCAAGATGTCACCAAGATTCAGAGCTTTTTGACTTTGATAAAGGCGTAATTTCCATATAAAATAGAAATGGTTGATCCTTAAGGGACAGATCTAGTGAGTTAAACATTCCAATATCAATAGCGGCTTTTGTGATTAAGAAGTAGAAAGTTAGTAGTTCTTGTTGGAATGTGCTTCGTTCCGGCAGACCTACAAAACTAAGAGATAGAGACCAACGAGCGGTATCCAAAGAAATTCAGAAAAACCACACCAAAAAGATGCCCCACATAATCCAGGATTTCAAATAAGCATTTGGAACTGTTGTTTCGATAAATGCCTTTCTCAAGGAGTCACACTTGCTTGTTTTCAATGGTCGTGCAGCTTCCCATACGCTTTAGATTACAAACTCCAACCGCACTGCTTGGTTGAGTTGGTACAAAGCACTTCGAAATTGGACCGTAGATGAGTGAAAACAGGTTCTCTGGAGTGATGAATCAAGATTTAATCTCTTCCAGTAGAGTGACAAAGTCTGGGATTGACGTTTTCCTACGATGCGTCAATTTTACCGGTTGGATCATTGTTATTTCCAGGATGACAACGCCACTTGCCATGTTACATGGTCCACCATAGGTTGGTATGAGGACAATGAGGTGAACCGACTGGGCTGGCTTGCCCAGAGTCCAGATTTGAATCCTATAGAATACCTCTGGGACGAGTTGGATCCCCAAATTAAGGGATGCCGCAACCGTCCAAAATCGGTGAAGGAACTTACATGTCTTCTTCAAGCAGGGCGGAAGAATATAACACATTCCATTAAACAAAATTGTGTGGAAAGCATTCGGAGGGTTAAGACTGTAATTGCCTCAGATGGAGGCTCTACGAACTACTGAACATGAACAAATTGTGTTTATATATTTTATTGCTGGTCTCCAATTACTTGTTGAAAAATAGTGTATGTGTTCGTCTGCTTTTCCCTATCTGTAAGATAGACCATAATACTACCGAACTACCAAATTTGTCAAAAAGGAAACTTTAGAATATAGAAATATCTGCATCGGAGTGAATTTTTTTAAATAAATATTTTCCTAATTAATTACAGATTTAAATAATAATAATTATTTAACCTCAAATACTTACAAAAATATTATTGTAAAAAACTTTTATATATTTTTTCTGAGTACTAAAAATGCTTTGAATGATGTCAATTTAATTAAAATTCAATTTATTTATTAAATTTTTGCATTTTTTTCACAAGATTTTCAATATTATTTTAATAGTTGCAATGAAATTCAAACTATTATCGTAATTTTGTCAAATATTTAATTTCGTTTATGAATTCAGTCAATTGTTGAAAGTTCTATTTGATCATATGGTGTAAAAAAGACAGAAAATAATCAAATAAGAAGCGTAAGGATATTCAATGAACATAAGGTATATTAAGTAGAAATGTAAGGATATTAAAATAACCAGTTGTAATGCTATAATAAATTGATGCATAAAACTTAATCTTGCGAATTGCGCCAATTGTTGAAAACAATGGATTCATTTAGTCATATGAAGATTAAACAGAAATAAAAGCATCAAACATAAGAATAGTCGACGAACTTAAGATATAAAGCAGAAATGTCAGCATATTCATTGAACATAAGATATAATAAATAAAGATAATGATATTCAACGAACGCAAGTTATTAAATAGAAATGTAAGGATAAAGAATGTGAAGTATAAAATGGAAACATAAGGATGTTCAACAAACGTAAGGATATGCAATGAATGTAAAGTATTAAATAGAAACATAGTTAAGAATATTAAAATAACGAGTTTTAATGCCTATCACAAATTTATTCATAAAATTATTTTGTTATGAGCTTGAAAAAAAATCAGTTTTAGTATTATAAATTAAACATTGTAAATATTCTCACGAATCAGCTTGTGGACAAAGACAGATAGTAAGAAATAATTTACATTTTACGCCTTATCTTTGTCTCAAACATGCTTATAAAAGTACCTCTACTCTTTTTTCGAATATCCATCTACCAAAATGTCTTTTTCACTTCACAAAAAGAGAGAGAAGGAACAAATACAAATTCCAATTATTTGACAACAAAATTTATTTTTTCCTTCAGCAAAATTACAACTCAACCCTGTCTGTACAATGTTGCATTCTCTTTACCAATGCCACAACATTCTAGAATGTGGTCATCCCTTCAATTCACTTGAAAGCTAATAATACAAAAATTCCTTTCAGCATGTTCTCCAACCTCCCTCTCCGAATTCCTTATCACATCGTAGCCACCCCATTTCTGCAGACGATAGAGCGCAAGAGGGTGACGAAACCAGCAATCTGCGTTTTAATACGTCAATCTTGTGTCGTCTTTTGGCAGTCGAAGGGGTGTAGATGCCGTGTCTGCATTTGGGGGGGTGTCAAATTCCTATAGGGATGATATGTCTGATTCCTTTGAATTATTGGGTTAGAAGGCCCGCAGGAGGAAATTCCATTATGTCCAACGCTTGTTTGTAAACACTATACGTATTATGAATGAACTGAACATGAAAAAGCTTACAGAGACATGATTTAATGTTCGAAAATTTTAAGAATTAACGAAATTATTTAAAAATGAATTGCAATTCAAAAAATACGAAATCAAAATAAATTATGGAATCAATAAAAGCAATATAATTTTTTTCCTAGCTTATTTTCAGTATTCATTCGTTTTAATTTACTTTTTTGCGGTTAGCAAATTAGTTTGACAAACTTCCATTGATTAGTTTTTGAAATATTATGTATAATTGAAATAAAAATTGAGGGATTTACTGTAAAAAGGAGAAAAAGCTCCAATTATTCAAGTTTGCATAAAGCAGTAAAAGGCGCTTAAAATATTATTTTACTTAAAGTAAATAAACAAGATGTACATACAACTTTAAAAAAACATATTTCCAATAATCATCACACTCTCCTTCTGTAACATCGGACTAATCTGCTGCTCATTGGATTGTAGTCCATCATAGAACCACATATCATTTTGTGGGACGTATTTGCTAGTTAGTTCCATTACATCTTTATATTTTGCACTATTAATTAGAAGAATCTGCCGAAGGAAATGACGGGAGCTTCAGGTATAGTTTAGTTTAGTGTTATTAATATCCTGTTTTAAAACAGCACTAAGGATATTTTGGGATGGACCTCGTAATTTTTAACTCCGCTCAGATGATGATGATGATACCTGAGCTTTGGAGGGGAGCTAGCACCTGCCTCCAAACTTCCACACCACACCAGCGACCGGTAGCTCCAAGAGCTACCTTTATATTGCAACAAACTAATGAGACAGGCAGCTCCACCTCTTAAGTAATGCGAGAGCTAACTATTGGAGCTACATTTTTCTGGCACCAAATAAACAATTTTTTTTAACCACATGATAGTAAATGTAACTCCAAATTCCCCTAGTTTGGAACTACATCCTTTTTGCAGCAAACCTTTCAATTGTTATTTTATTTTTATATCAAATCCAAAAATATTATGTTTTTATTAATAGAAATTTAATTGAGGCGAAATTTTTCTGAACTTTGAAATAGTTTTTATTTTTTAGTATTTTTAAGAATATATCATTTAATCCATTTTTTTGCAAGGAAATTTAAATAGATTTCATTGCTTCTCCAAATATTTAATTTAAGTTATTCTTCAATAGCTGATAACTAATAAAAACTGATACAAAAATTTCATAATTTTATTACAATAATAAAAGCTTGTTCTTTAAAATTCTTATTATTATACTTATCAAAATTTTCTTTATGATCCAAACCAACTGGAATTTATATTCAAAGATATTGAAAGTAAAAATTAATTCTTCATATAAAATGTCTTATAAAATAATGAATGAATAGCAAATTTAAACACATTTAAGCAAATTAACTACTTAGTCCCATTTCCTAAGTTATTTTACAAATTTATCAAATTTGATCATTTCAAACGTAAAATAACTGCGACAAAAATTTCATCATTTTATTACAATAATAAAAGAGTGTTCTTTAAAATTCTTCCTATTAAATGTATCAAAATTTCCTCTATGATGCAAACCAGTTGAAATGTATAGTTATAAAATGAAATGAAAAATTAATTCTTTATTTAAAACTTCTTATAAAATATTGAATAAAAGGAAATTTAAATACATTAAAAAAATAATTGCTTAGTATCTTTTCACAAATTATTTCACTGATTGATCTAAATTGGACATTTCAAAAGTAAAATATAACTGTGACAAAAATTTCAATATTTTATTACAATAATAAAAATATGTTCTTTAAAATTCTTTTTTATTGAATTTGTTAAAGTTTCCTTTATGATGCAAACCAGTTGAAATATATAGATATAGAATGAAGTGAAAAATTAATTCCTCATTTAAAACTTCTTATAAAATAATGCCTAAAAGTAAATTTAAATACTTTTTTAAAAAAATTATCTGTTTAGTCTCATATCACAAATTATTTTACAGATTGATATAAATTGAACATTTGAAAAGTAAAATATAACTGCTAAAACAATTTCATCTTTTTATTACAATAATTAATGTGAGTTCTTTAAAATTCTTGTTATTATACTTATTAAAATTTTCTTTATGATCCAAACCAACTGGAAATTATATTCATAGATATTGAAAGCAAAAATTAATTCTTCTTATAAAACTTCTTATAAAATAATGAATAAATGGCGAATTTAAAGATA
>JAPMOR010040350.1:0-13778 GCA_026543865.1 Argiope aurantia
CTATTGAAACTAAATACATTTTTTAGCATTTATATATAGCTATGCTTATAATAAAGCTCAATGTGTGTGTGTGTTGGCGCTCTACAGGCCAGACCATTCAACCTACAGCTACCAAATTTGGCACGTGTATACCTTGGAGGCCGGGAATGTGCACCTGAGGGTTATTTTTTCGAATTTTTAATTAGAATTTTTTTTATTTAAAAATTAAGCGAAATTTTGACGTGTTTCTGGTATAACTTCCGAAAAGATTTTTACATGAAGTTAAAGATCAAAAATTTATCTTTTAAATGATACCAATGTTTTAACCTTAAAATTAAATTTCTATTTTTAATGAATTTTTAAATAAATATTTTAACTATATTTTTCAACTATTTTTTTCGTACAAAATAAAAATAAAATTTAAGCTGCACAAACATGTTTCACATTCATGGGAAAAAATAAGCTTTTTTCAAAGTGTTGCCATCACATTGATTAAAGCTCCAATTAAAAATAAATTAAATCTTTTTGGTAATGAAATCTGCAAAAATATAATTTTCGGCAATGTCTATAGGAAATGAAACAAATATGAAATATTATTTTTTCTAAAAAATAAATTCAAGAAAAATTATTTTATGATTTTTTACACTCTCTGTATTATTAATGCAATAAATTAGTTTTATTTTACGACAAGTTTTGTTTAATATGAACAGGATATCCATTCAAATGAGGGTCACTCAGCTAATTTGTAAACCTTTAATAAGACACAGATCTGCTAAAATGGTCTAAATGGAAAATGATTATATTTTATGTAACTTGATTTAATAAATGCTCTAATAAATAACGAATTTTTGATTTTACATAAAGCTTCTGCTGTGGAAATCATGATTAACAAAATGTTCTTGAAACACTAATATATTAAATAAAAGAGTTAATTTCCAATCAACTAAATCAATCACTTAAACTGAATGATTTATGAAAATTTGAATATCACTATTCAATAAAAAAAAAGAATAATTTTAGATTTTCCATCGATTGTTTTCAAAGAAAATACGCCAATCAGCGAGCAGGTTTCTCAAAATTAATTGGCCTAAGTTTATGAAAATGTTGAGTTTTTCTACATTTTTAACATTCAAAACTTCATAAATAAGTCTTAGTTGATCTTGGAAAATAGAAACATTCATTCATTTATTTAAAATTTGGTGTGTCCAGAATATTTCTCAGAATATGATACCTCACTGCATTAAATTTAGACTTCATAATTTTTGAAATACATTTATAGTCTGGAACAAAATATTATAGATTTCATTTCAATCCTTTTGAAAGGAAAACTAAAAACTGAATTTTATGCTGAATCTGAGAAATTTTTGTTGAATGAGATATTACATAAATTATGAAAAATATTTTGTAGTTCACATAAGACTTAAATACCGAGCGATTCTGTTTGCAATACTCATATTCAATAATAATAAATAAATAACAATAAAGATGATAAATAAAATAAAACGTTTGGTTTTATTAAAAAATATCTTTATATTAATTGCAATTTCATCATTTCCACTTTAAATTAAAGTTGGAAGTTTTACCGGAAATGACAACAAATTAGCAAAATATATATAGTAAATTGAACGAAACGATCTAAACAACAGTATAAGTTTGGTATGACTATCAAAATTTGAAGATTAAAAATGTTTTGTTTGAGAATCTATTAAGAGACCAGTTACTTAAAATATTTAATTGAAAATTGTAGCGAGCGATAATACTGGCGAACCAGCTGGTCGCCAAAGGCGGCTAGTATATATATTTTTGTGAAGAAGACTACAATAAAGTATTTTAACACAAACATTTTGCTATTTTAAAAGGTGTATCTTGTTTAAACTCATGTTTACTGAAAAACATGCATTATTGTGTGAAAAATCAATGGATGATTTGTTTGTTTATTTTAAAGCATAAAATTCCAATACATGTTCAGAATGTGCAATTATCCAATTTAAAATTTTCCTGAAGAAAATTTTAAAAAATTAGTACGAAGGAAAGCTTTGATTCATTTAATGAAGAAATTATTTCTATTCTAATGTTAATTTCTATTCTAATGTAGATTTCTATTCTAATGTTTTGAGTTCCGAAGAATTTTCTGATTTTTGGGAAGTCATAAAAATAATTTGTGTATTGTCACATGGTAATTTGACTAAAAAGTGGATTTAGCTTCAACAAGGATATGTCTGTTGAAATATGAAAAGAAAATTGTTTAACTGGTGTAAGAAATGTGTATGATATCACTGAAATTTTATGGAGGTGTCTTAAATCCTCCAATTTACTGTAATATGCAAAATTAGTGCATATAAGATGTTATGAAACTTAAAAAAATAGCAGAAAAAAAGATTCAAGGGGGAAAAAGAGAAAATCCAATAAATGTAAAACAACTTTACAAATGAAATTGTTTCAATAGAAAAAAAAATGAAATTAATGACTGAAAATGCTGTAGAAATTGATGCTCAAATTTGGGAAGGAAAAAAAAAGATTTGTAATGTTTTTGGTTAAATTGTTTAGTAATCATTAAATAATTTGTGGAATGAATAGCAAGAATTTTGTATTATATTTTATTTCTTTTCTTTCATTTTGTATCCTTAATTTTGCATGATGTTTAATTAGAGAGTATGATCAATGCCTTTTTTCCTCTTAACATGTGAATTTGTCTTCCAAAATTTTAGACAATAATAATAATAAAAAAAATTTTTTTTTTCTTTTTATAATTATAAACTTTCATTTAACATACTATTATTTCAGGATATATTAAATTGTTGTTTAATTCCCTTTGCTTTTTCTACTGATAAAAATTAATTTATTACAGCGGTATTATTCCGCAGTAACTTCATATTTGTGTGCTTTCTCTTGTACCTCTTATATATACAGAAGAGAAATGATATTTTGTAATTAGTTTTAGTAAAATTCTGTAACTCTTTTGTTATGTCAGTAAATTTTTTTTCACAAGGTTTATTTCAAACTAAATAAAGAAAGCAAATCATATTTGTTTTTTTTTATATTAAAGATCCAAGATTTTTATATAATGAATCTTTTTCTTTTCAGGCTGAAAAAGGATCCAAACTTTCCCTTCAATATTGAGTATTGATCTCTTCATATGGTGGCCATTGATGGAGTGATATTGCACTAATATCCTTCAAAAAGTTTTGCACTGATTATTATAATAAAACAAAATTTAAAAAATTGAATTTTCATGTCTGCAATTGCTAAAAAAGTTTATCTATTCATTTATCTATTGATACTTATGAAACAAAATCTTAAAATACCCTGCATTGATATAGATTTTGGTGTAAAATTATATGGCTGCTTTAAGCTTGTGGTAAATAAGGCTTACTTCTATGCAAATAGGATTACTATTCTTTTCTTTTCACCGAGCAACCAATGTATAACTCGTGGTTAAACCAGGAATTGTAAATAAGCTTTTTTTTTTCTATATATTTATATTATATGCATAATAAAATAAAATATTAAACTCACTCAAAGAGAAACTCTATATGTTCCATAAAAACGATGTATTCAGCAACAGAAATCTTTTGTAGAAACTTTATATTATTTCTTCTTTTATGAAATATGCATTTTAATCTTATTTTTCAAACAATTTAGAACCATTGAAAACGTTTTAAATCTCAGCATAATGTTTGGTTAAAAATTAGTATATATGTAATGTTTATATTTTGTTGCAAATTCAAAATTTTATTTATCATGCAAAGCAAAAATAAACATAATTTAATTAAAAAATTTTGGGGTTTAAATTTCAAAAATGTGTGTTTTGTTTTTCAAAATGCTGCTCTATAAACATTATTTAGTAAATATAGTCGAAATGGTGTATTCTTTGAATACCTCATGTAGCTGCAAAAATGAAACTTTTGATTTTGCTGGATAAAATTATTAATTATCATCCATTAATAAAAGTAAACATTATTTTACTACTCTTAGGAAATTCTGCCTAGACTATTATGGGACCTTCTGTAAATTTTCCCAGATATTTTCTGTTATTTTTATTATTATGACCAGTAATATCTTATTTTAAGTTGTCCATTTAAATTGAATCGGACAAGGCGATTAAACTCAACTCCAGTGTCCATGACATGTGGTGTAATGTTTAATGAAGTTTGGCATTCGCGTGGTAAAATGCTAGTTCTTTCATTTCTTATTTGGAGATTTTGGGACAACTCGCATTTCATTTTAAAGAATTCAACTTGAAGACGTTCGAGTAATAAATGTTTACATGGCATTTTTTTTTCTCTCCCCATAAGCAAGTAGATCTTTTAGAACTTTTTTATTACTCAGAAAATTTCACTGGTATAGATCAAAATTTATTCCTCCTCACAAATCATATGGAATATTCAACTAGTATAGAATTCAAACTTTGTATTTTACCAAAAACTTTAAAGGCTAAAATGCTATCTACCTATTATTCTGCAAGTGGAGCACATTTTTAAAAATTTAAATTCAAATTTATTTCAAAAACCTTTTACTTTTCAATGGACGGAAATAATTTGTAATCTTTCACTAGTATAAACAGCATGCATGTATAAAAATACAAATTAAAAATCAAATGATTAAAAAAAAAAGATCTGGTTAAACTGTCCAGAAGAAAGAAAATATTATTTCAAATCAATACTAATTGGAAAATTCTCTCACTTTTAATTTGTATTTTGTAATGTGATGTTTTGTGCTAGAATTAAAGAAAAGGACAAAAGCTAATTGCAGCACTGATTACATTTTTAGCTTTAAATATATTTATCCAAGCAAAAGGTGCCACAATTTACACTTTTATTAACTTAATATTTTATAATTTGACCCTTTCTGTGAAAAATAAGAGACTCCAATGGTAGTATTGATGATTTTTAGGTGTAAAATAATATTCGATCGAAAATATAATTTGGAATTTTATACCATTGAATTTTTTGCCTTGTACAAATTTCAAGGGGTGTTAATATTTTAAAACTTATTAATGCACATTTTCTTATTAATTTTTTAATAATCATACTAATTGAGACATAAATTAAAACTTAATAATTGAGGCAAAATATCTTCAAATTTAATTTCTGTCAGCATTTTCTAAAAATCGTCCTGTATGAAATCGTGGAATAACATTTAAAGAATGTAACTGTTTTTCTGTCAGCAAATTCGGAAAAGTAAAAAAAAAATATTTAAGAATTATTTTTTGATGACCCGTCACCCCTCCCCTGCGCCTATCTCAAACTCCGGAGAAAAAAAAAATGATGTTGATATTGATCGAAAATTTTTACCAAGAATTTTCCTTAATTGTGATCTATACTTGAGTGGAATTACAAGAATTTTATCCAAATAAAAATTCAAAATATTTTTTTATAAATTTAGGCTTTATAAAGACAATTTACTCTTGATTAAATGAAATTATCTTGATACTCGACAATTCATTGTTTCAAGACTTTTCAATGCTTGGAACTTTCTTATTTAACCTTTTATTCACAGTTAAATGGTTTCTTAATTTAAAAGCGAAAAACGTTACAACTTTTTCATTCCTCCCCCTTTTATTTGGTCCAATAATCAGAAGCAAATATAACGGCACGGTTTGGATGGTCAACTCAATTACTTAGGTCAATGAAATTGCTACTTAGCGATTTTTCCTTGTCAAAGTAGAATTCAGTTGGATTACTAAATGTATATTAATTTTATAACTAATTTTCATCTATACTAATTTTATAACAATTTGATTTGTTATGCCTTCATAATTTATGTATTAACACTATTCGAGAGTTATTCATGACCTCATGCCAAGTAATTTTAAATCTTGGTCAGATGAAGAGTACTATAACTAAACAATATATTTCACGTCAGTGCTTGCAGATTTTACCTCATGATTAGGATTTAAATCCAGGTCCATGGACAGATCTTATTCTTACTGCCCAAGTTTTGCTGATTTTAATTGGAATAGTAAATTTGCCATTCTTCAAACCTCTTCAATTGCTTAGCAGATAAGAAAATTTCTAAAAACAGTTCTTGTGGATCCCACTTGAAGAATATGATGAATAATTTTTGAATTCGTAACAAATTAACAATACATTAATTCGTAATATTCATCGATCAGAATCAAATGGCATCAGAATGTGTGCGCAACAGTCTCTTAATTTTGGATATGTCTACGAAAATTGTCCGGTGGCTGTACTTTGTACTGGATAACGAAAAACTACGCATTATTCCAAAAGAAAACTTGAAGTACGGATAACAAAATCAAAAGCGAGATATACGCAAAGAATAATACTGACAGAAAGACGTTAAAACAGTATTAGCATTCAAAGTGCAGTTAGTGAACTATATGCGCTATTAACTCTTTAAATAATTGCTTTCTTTTAACCTTTATAGTCTTCCAATAGGTATCTTATGGAATTTTCAAGAAGAATCTCCGTATCTTAACTTTCAGTGGAAGGAATAATTGCCTTTATTTTGAAGGATCTATTTATGGTATCTCGTGTTTGATATTAGTGGAACTAATATAACTCTTTTAAGAGCAAGCTACTGAAATATTGAAGCAATAACTTATTTATATTGCTCCTAATTTTTTAATAAAAACTATTACCGGCTAAAAGCAAAAATACACGATTCTTACGGATAGATGGATACATTAAATGAATGTGGATCTAAATCGTTCCAACTCGGGTTGTTATAATTGATCTATGAAACTCCAGCTGAATTTTCTTACGCTACGAGTCGAAATCTAGAAAATTTCATATCCTGTTAGGAGATTATAAAATGCAAATCTGATCTATCTGCTAAACCTATAGATTCAATTCACGTGAGTGTCACAGTCGCATGGTAATTAAATGCTTTTGTCCTTTAATGTCTTTCAGGTCGATTTTTAATGCTTTTTCGTGATAAATCGCATTCTTTATCCTCTTGAAAAATGTATTATAGCTTGAGTTTCAACATCGCATTTGATATTTATCGTATGAATGACTTTATTTATGAATTGACTACATTGAAAATTAGGGTAAAGGTAAAATTCTGTACATAATAACAGTTTAAAAGTTTCTCATATAATTAATTGCAAAATATCGCGACTACTATTTTACTTTAAATTGATTATAAATTATATCATTTTATATAGACAGAAATTTGCTTCATTTACGAAATACTAGACACATTATCAATTTACTTATATAAAATCCATTAAAATAACCTGATTACGGAAGTTGAAAGATGACATTTCAATCAAAATAAAGGCCATCACCGTCCAATATCGCTGCAAGTCACGGAGAAAGTGCTACAGAGATTAACGATATACTTTCAGATGTAATCAATTTATGAGTAAGCCTGTCACTTTTCATAAAAGTTGGCTTCAAATAATATTGCTCCAGATCGTAGACTAAGCATGACAGCTCTTCTATCATCTTTTGCATTTGTTTTGATTTCAAAGAAATATGAAGGTAAATCTTGCGCTTTTAGTATACTGTATAATATAATTTATTTTTTCAGATGTTCAGAATGGTGACAGTAGACACATGATTCTATTTAAACAGTATATAATTAAAAGAATGTAACTGATTTTTTAGTAATATTCATTAGAAACTGGCCTTTTATTAATTATTAAAAAAACTACTAACACATGTTAATTGTTTAGAAAACTGTCATGTCACTATTGGCGAGTTTTTTGTCGATTAATTTCAGGTTAATAGTATCCGTTTTTGCGCTTTACACACATTTTTTTTCCAAACCAAAATCTGACATAGCTACAATCAGTCACAAAATCATACAATATTGTTTTTACATGCTTTCAATCCCTGTTTGGATT
This sequence comes from Argiope aurantia, assembly GCA_026543865.1. Taxonomy (NCBI): domain Eukaryota; kingdom Metazoa; phylum Arthropoda; class Arachnida; order Araneae; family Araneidae; genus Argiope; species Argiope aurantia. The sequence continues at coordinate 7,796 of JAPMOR010040350.1, forward strand.
TGGCTCAAAATTTATAGGTACCTACAGTGGTGGCCAAAAGTGTGGACATTTTTTGAAAGTTTCATGTTTTTCAACTTTGCGTGCTTGTAGAATATATTAATTGTCACTTAAATACAAATGTTTATATATCAAATTGAAGGTAATTTAATGTAGAATTTAATAACAAAAATAGTATTACAATATCTGTATTACAAAAAAAAGTTACGCTCATTTTAGTAAGATCTATCTTAGATTTGCATTTTTTTAAAGTGATACTTACACAATCAATACTTAGTAGGATAACCCTTATTTTTTAAGACAGCTTCACAGCGTCTTTTCATCGAGTGAACGAGTGTTTGGAGTTCATCTTTCGTAATCACATGATGCCAAGAATCAATTATAGATTCAATAAGTTGTCTTTTATTGGATGGACGTTTTTTTCGTACAAGAATTTTCAAACATCGCCACAAATTTTCAATTGGATTGAGATCAAGGCTGTTTCCTGGCCATGGTATGCATCAATGCCTTTATATTGAAACCAGGCTTTGCATAGTTGCTGTGTGGCAAGTAGCTGAATCCTGCTGAAAAATAAATGGTGCTTTGTTGGGGAAGAAGAAATCCCTGATGGAAGGTATCAATTTTGGTTCCAGGACAATTTCGATGTATTTTTTGCTATTCAGGATGCCATCAATCACTTGAATTCGGCCCACACCATCTGCAGACATACATGCCCAAATCATGGCATTTGTTGTTTTTCTTATAGTTGCTCCAATGCAATCAGGATGAAGCGCTTCACCTACTCTACGTCTCACGTATTTTCTACCATCACTACCAAAGAGCGATATTTTAGCCTCATCGCTCCAGATTACTTGCTTCCATTGATTTTCTGACCATTTAATGTATTCTTTTGCCCATTTAACTCGTTTTCCGAGTTGCTTTTGATTTAAATATGGTTTTTTCCTTGGAATTCTAGCTTGTAGTCCAAATCCTGATAACCTACTTCTTTTTGTTCTTCAACTTACTGCAATACCCGCTGCATTCATTTCACATCTAATGGCATCTGATGAAATTTTTCTATCTTGAAGGCATAGCCGTTTCATTTTTCTATCGGCAGTAGCAGTTATGCATTTTTTTTTTTCTGCCTGATTTGGCCTTATTTTCCACTGATTTCGTTTTTTCATAACGTAAACAGAACTTTCGTACACCAGAACAAGTCACTGAACCACCAACTTGTCTTGCAGTTTCAGCATAAGAGAGGCCATTTTCTCTCAATATGACAATTCGACTTCTTATTGTAGATGTACAATCAGTTCTTCTTGTTGGTGTTGTTTGTTTAAAATTAGTTTAATTAAAAAAGGACTTAAAATATTCAAAAACAGCAATACTCTATTTAATTGTACTAGTATGCATCATTCCGCAAAATATTTCCACATCAATAACTCTTTTACAATCCAAATAAACTAAATTATAGTTAGACATTTGATGGGTCCTCAGAACAGTTTTTGTGATTGGCTAGTACGCTTTTATTACAAAACACGTCATTATTCAAAACGATTTGTGTTTTGATTCATGTTTTTTGTTTTACTAAAATGAGCGTAACTTTTTTTTTGTAATACAGATATTGTAATACTGTTTTTGTTATTAAATTTTACATTGAATTACCTTTAATTTGATATCTAAACATTTGTATTTAAGTGAAAATTAATATATTCTACAAGCACGCAAAGTTGAAAAACATGAAACTTTAAAAAATGTCCACACTTTTGGCCACCACTGTATATTAAAAATCATTATATTGAATTTTATCCAGCTAGTTTTCTTCGTTTTGTAATTATCGTGTGAACTTATATTGGAACAATTGAACAGACAGACTTCCTTTGATTAGATTTTGCTCAGAATTTGAAGGAGATCTACAAATTTGAATGTATTATATATATGATATACATATACCAAGTTTCATCCATGTAGGTCAAAGCAATTTTCAGTTATATTTGTTACAATGATATAATACCAAAAATGGGTTTTTCGAACTCAGGAAGATCTAAAAACGTAAAGATTAATCAAAATCTCGAGTTCGAATTTTTTGACCATTACAATACTTTCTATACGAAAAAGTGAAAATGAATGTAAATTCTCAAAAAATGAACATAGAAACCAAATTTAAACAGTTTTAAACTGATGAGAAGTTAAAAATATTTAAGTTAAAAATCGATTTCCCCACATAGTCACCTACCTTTAAGTAGAAATGAAATGATTAATGAAAAATAAGATGCTACTTTTCGGAATAAGATTTTAACAAGAATCTGCATTGATTTTCAAATGCATTTGTTTTTGCCTCTTGCTGCCATCACAATCACTTTAATATAAACTGCAATGACTTATGAATGTTTTAAGACATCCATTTTAAAATTCCATTTCCAGAAGCTCCATTTTTGACTACAGAAGGAAGAGTTGCCCCAAAACAAATCATTTGATGAATTCTTCCAGTCTATAAAATGACTGGCGACTGTATTATTTAAATATTTACTTCTTGATAAAGTGATAAAACATATCTGGACATCCCAAATTTATAGCGTTTGCTCTATAAATATTTATAGACAATAGTGTTGTAACTTTGGTATTTGTTTCACATATTCTTATCGACTGGAAGATAAAAATGAAAATAATAAATGTAATCTATGTTTTTTTAAAAAACAATTTGTTATTAATTCAAAGCACCACTTACAATGGAATAATAAATGGGTATTGTCTTTGTATTTCTGTTGTTAGAGGAAATATTTTGTAAAATACATTCGGCAATATTTCGCCCAGTATGATGAAACGGATAAAGGCTTTCTGACTGTATAATTTTAATCTATACGAATATTTCTGGTCCATTGGAACGTTATCAACAGTCGTCTGTTCTCACCGTTTCTCATACATAAGAAAGAAAAAACTTTTGATAAAGCACCTAGCCTCAACAACTGGACTAATTTCCCAACTTTGCAAGCATAGCTAACTATCAAGAAGACTCTTTTTATTCAAATATAATTTAAAAGAATTATTTAAATCTTTGTGATAAAATTTAATTCTATTAAACATGAGTATAATTAAACTAATTTTATTAATATGATAAATGGCCAGTTGTTTGCCGAAGATGTCTGAATTTATTTCGTACTGTCCACTACCTTTAAAAATGAACAAGGGATTTTTAATCGCTGGCGCTTGTATTGCTCCGTCTGTAAAAGAAAATTATGTTTATTACTGAGCATACCAATAGACAATCATTTCCCCTTCCCTCCCCTCCCCTCACTGTCATTTCAGGCAGCAGCAAAGTATTGGTATGTTAAAAAGAAATGTGGACTTACCTACTCAATACCTTATTTATTTTAATAAGGAAATTTTTAAAAAATTCCATATTTTTAGACACAATTGAAAAGAAAATTATGAATTTTCAAGTTTTTTGTGCGGCTTTTCATTTCAAGTTAAAGAATGCTCCAAGCTTCCTTTCAGTACTGAATAAATGCTATCTTTTCTTTTTTATTTTCTGCTTCTTTCGCATAGATAACTATCAGCTAATAAATAGGTAGTCTATGCAATAGAATCTATTAAAACGCTTTAAGCTTATTACAATAAAATTTTAGTTAAATAATATGAGTCATGTTATTAAATTATCATTTTTTATATATACACTTTTCATGTCAAGTACATTCTCCATTCTTTCTAATAAGGTTTATTGTAATTTTGCTAGCTGATTTTTTTGTTTATTGAAGTTGAATATTATATTTGTAACGGGCAGCGTTTGGTCTTTTTTTTTTTTTATTAACAGAAACAAATCGTTTGTAGATAATGAATACTGATTATACAGACTCTTTTTCCGTTTTAGCTAGCCGAATTCATGCGGTCATCAAGTTAAGCTGCCCCACCCAATACTAGAGTACAGCAATACTCTGCAAGTAATTAAAAAAAAGTCTGAAGTCCATCAATAATCTCCTTTATTTTAATGCCTTTCAGGTCATCGCATAGTCGAACTATCTCAGGAAGACCTATTTTATCATTTCCATTCGCTGGCAAATCTTTAGTTCCATTGGCAATATGTAAAAGTTTCTCTGTATGTAATAGAAAATCTTTCTTACTCTTTCATTATTTAATATACAAAGAGTCATTAAGGTTAATATACAAAGGTCATTAAGAGTATTTAATCATCAAAAATTTGGAACTCATAATTTTGACGAATATCCATGTGTTAAACCTCCAAGAGTCTGAAAAGTTTTTGGAATTATTTCTGTCTATCTATGACTACGATGATTCAAAATCGCGTGTTTTGAATGCAAATAAACATGATTATTACAAAATGTAAAAAAAAAAAATAAAAAAAAAACTAGATTGATTAAATTTGGTACACATGTTTAGCATCTAAAAGCAAATCCTTATAAAATTTTAAGACAAAGTGACCATGTATGTATTACTTATAAATGTAAACGCAGTAAGTAACTCCGAATCTCAATGACATTTGGTATGCGATCTTGTGCAATTGCAACTGTCGTTCCCTGTCTAAATTCGGTTTCAATCGGTATAGAAATACGTGTCCAAAATATATATTTTCCGATGGATTCTATAATAGTTCTAGAAATACGCCCAAGATCTCTATTTTGCAACCATTGTTCGCTAATGCCATGCAGTGTATTTCCGAACCAATTTCGTTTACCCAAAGTTCATAATTTTTTGCAGGATGAAATGAGATAATATCTTTATCAGAGAATATGTGAGAAATTTTCATAGAGACCTTCCCGCTGATTAATTTCATTTTCCTGTTTTAACTCTAGGAATACTGAAAAGTCCCCAAAGCCCATTCAACGAAACTACGGTGGACGCCCAAGACGTCTGAATGTCATTGCAATATTTCTCAAAATTCCTCCCTTTTCGTTATGTGTGATTAATGAAATAACTATTGCTCGTGATTTGTCGTTAGATATGCTCGCTCAGGTGAGTTTTCTGGAGGGGAAAGATTTTTGAGAACTTTCAAAAGTTGTCCGTGCATATATTTGCTTAATAGCTATCTGCTGAATGGGGCCCCCATTTGTATATCAATTTCTTAGAAAAACCTGCTGTCGGTCTGAAAAGGATTTAATTGAACGTTTCGACATTCTGGAGCACCTGAACCCGTGTGTTCTTAGGAATGAGAGGGTTAAAAAATAAATAAAGCATTTAAAAATATTCTCGAAATAGACTTCTGTGAGTAAACGTAATCAAAATATAAACAAAATAATCTATACTACCTTATAATATTTTTTGTTTTTTTGCGTCAAAAGCAATAAGACAAGAAAGTAGTAAGCATTTTTTTAACACAAAGAATTGACTAAAAGGAATTCAGGTAAATAAGATTATTTTCAATGTCAATATTACATTAACTACTAATTATTGTGGAGATACACCAGAATCAGTAATTAATGTAGATATAGTTGCTCTCAAAATTGCATAGCTAATTCTAAATAAACTAGTTATTCTAATGCACCGGCTCGTTTATATCATTGATTAGATTTGTTGCCTTGCTTCATCTAAATTCAATAAAATAATCAGAAAAGAAAACATTTTGTCCATTTGTTTTATTAGACCATTATAATTAGAGATCACGGAAACGCTAAATATGTCTTAGATTCAAGAACACAAACTTTAGACAAGACAAATTAATTAGGTTTACTGCACTAAAAATAAACTGCTTTGATCAATAATTCTTGTTAGTGTTAGATATTAAAATCTATTCTTTAAGTGTTCATTTTAATTCCCAGTTAATTTCAGAAATTGATTATCTTTATTAGTGTGTAGTGTATAATACACGTGAAAGCATTTTATAGAGTTAAGAATGATTTCTATGTTACTGATATGTATCATAGTTTCCAGCATTAAAAAAAATCGAATTCTTTTATAAAGCCAAATATTGCGATATTTATTATTAAACGGTGAAAAACACATCCCCATAAATGGCGATTTTCATTCATTCTTCGCATCATAACTTTATAAAAAT
>JAPMOR010040350.1:13788-48500 GCA_026543865.1 Argiope aurantia
GCACTTTTATTGATTCTATTAAGTGTTCCTTGGCGAATTTCTTGGCAGTTAATTCATAGCATATGATTAATGTATAACCGAATTTGTGGGTTAAGGCCTTATCACACGGGCAAATGCCGTCTACACTTTCGTGGACATTCTCTCGTTTATACCCGCAGACAACCGGTCAAGCAGGATTTTCGTCATCGTGGACTGTTTTCAACCGACTTGAAAGTGTAGACGGAAAGATTGTTTGCAAACGAAATTCAACCAATCGCGCATGGCTTTGGTAGTGACGTAGTTGCCAAGATTGGCGCGATTGACGCCAATATGAAACTAATTTGTAAACACATTTCCGAATCACTCCTTAAAAGACGAGAGAAAAAAATGCTATATGGTCGTGTGATAAAAATTGGGTTTTGATCGACTTTATTCATGAAAAGCCGGCTATTTGGAATCCACTGAATATTTATTATTAAAGAAAAAATGTTACACGAAGAAATTCGTACAATAATTATCAGAAGATGAAGAGATACTGACATCAAAATAGTCATCAAAACTAAAAAAAATTATTTTCAAAATTAAAAAAAAATTATTAATATTTATGTAAACTGTCTTCTTTTTGTGAACTGTATTTAATCTCATTAAATCTTTAATTTTTTAAAAATAAGGGTAGAATTTCTGAATTTTTAAAATATGTAATTAGCATCTTTCATACAGTTAAAAAATTATTTAATTCCTATGCTGTTGTGAAAGTTAATAAGGACAAATTCATTTTCTTACCACTGAAATATTGTTCAGCACATTATATAGTACATTTAAGGGCATTGCAGAATATGAATAATTCTGTTATTGTTTAATGTTTTAATTAATAAATAATAGTGAAGTTTTTATTTTTAAAATTAATTGCACATCCAACTCACAGAATCGCTTTTTTAGCATCTTTCTGTGTTAAATTTGATTTTCACAATTTTATCTATAAAATATCAATACAGATACATTATGCAATTATTAGATTTTTTTTGTACGTAAATCTGTCATTATTACCGAAAAATTAACAAAATTGATGGAACAGCAATATATCCCAGGATATAATGTATGGAATGTATGAACAAGAATCCCACTAACAAAATGAGTAAACTACAGATATTAATCAAACAGAAAAAGCGATAAATTAGCCATAAAGTACACCTATGTTTTAGGTTTACCATACAGCAAATCCCCACGTGACGTCACTACCTACATTTTTCCGTGCGCCTTTGTCCACGAAAGTGTTGACGGAATTTGGCCGTGTGATAAGGCCTTTAGATGTGTATTCCTCAACCGATTGAAATAAAAATTTGACACAAAACTACACTTCTAATCACAAAATCAGATATCAAATTTAATATATTTGAGTTATTGCGTTTTCGAAATATTGCAATTACATACTTCTGGAAGTACATACGGACATAGGTCAACCTTTCTATGGATTTCGCTCAAAATTTGAATTGAGTAGTTGTCTACACTATAGTTTTTAAATCAGTGTACAAAATTTTATCTAGTTACCTCTCTTCATTTTGTAGTCATTTTGTTAGCTTTTGTACGAACAGTTGGAGTAACAGACTACCGATGCACGATTTTGCTTAAAATTTGACAGAAATTTCCAAATTCGAATTATCGCTGTCACAGATAGACAGACGGACATTTCCCAGAAATATATTTTTCTAACTCGGGAGGTCTAAAATGTGTATACTCATCCAAATCTTAAGTCCGAATTTTTTTGGGAAATTACAATATTTTCTCAATGCTGCGCATATGAGAATCTAAAATGGAATGTGCTACAAAACTATTGGGTCAACACAAAGCATCGGAGCATTTTTAACCACTTAAGTGCCAGATACCTCGATCACGTTCCTCTGTTCTTTTTAAGCGTGCTATGAACCAGTGGAAGCTAATCGAAGCGGTTGGTTAGATTTTTCAATTACCGTATTATATAACATTTCATATAAATATCGATCATATTTGTTGCAAATATATTTATTTATCGAAAAGAAAAATGGCCACGTCTCCTCTGTTTTTTTAAATGTATCATCTACACCTCGTCTCAAATCGAATTAATTACTCGTCATTTCATTAATCCTTTTATGGTTATTATTATTGAGATTATGTTTGTTTCAAATATTTTAATTTGTTATAAAGTGATACGTTTAATTAGGAATTAGTAACAACCGAAATTTGAAGAGTCGGTAGGAACATTTCCCATGAAATTAGGCCAACACTAGTGAAATACTGTTACTAACCACCATGAATGCGTGACAGCAATAGCAACCTTCCTCACTTCCGGGTACAATCGAGCTGTCAACAAGCTCCTCATGATTGATCAAAGTGGCATCAAATAAAATTACATCTGACAGTGGGTGCTATGATCATTTTCAATAACTGTTTTGATTCCAAATAATATGACATTTCAAAATAAAGTAAACAAATATAGCTATCGGGCAACTTTGTAAGAATGTTTGCATTTCAATCCAATTTTTTTTTTCCCTCGATGAGAGAAAAAGCGTCTGAAAGCAAATACAAGTCTCAAAAACAATAGCACAGTCGTCTAAGGTAAGTCTTTTTTAAATTTCAGTATAATCTATAAAATATATATGATGTATTTTGCTTTGTTAGGCTGTTCTACATGAATAATCTAACGTTATATATGGTAGAGACATGGATGTAAATTTATTTATTATTTACAACATTTTTTATGTTTATTGCAAAAAGATACCGAATACTAATAAAAAAAGTTAAATTTAAAATATAGATTTTAATAAAAATATTTATTCACATATCTTTTGAAAAGTAAATAATGATATAAAGTAGCTTCGAAGCTTGTCAACTGAACTATTTACAAATTTTGAAATCATCTTTCTACAAATTATAATTTCGAATGAAATATACTTTTCAAATAAAGCAAAATTTCAATGACAGATAGGTAGTTAGAATAAATTGTGTTAATCTTGGACAGGAATAGTTTCTAACTGTCATCCTAGTCCTTATAATGTAAGCAAAGATGAATCGTATGTGTTAAGGCATCCTATTTAAAATTCCATTATTAGAATCCCCCTCGTATCCTCTAAATCAAAGCTGTTAATTATTTCTCTAGGTCGATGAAATGCTTGGATAATATTGTTGCAATGTGAAGCTTTAGTGGGATATTGAAAGCTCTGATCTTCAGTATTTGGGGAATTCATCTAGAGCATCTAGTTCATAAATATTTATAGATAGTAAATATAATGGAGCAGTTCTGAAATCAGCATTGCGTAGCATTGACAAAAAGCAGTAGAAATCATGAATGTAATCTATTGCAAATATTTTTTTTTTATCTGATTGAGCAAAAACGAATAATAAAATTGTCTGGATCAATTCGGTATAAATACTTGGAAAATATTTAAATTTATTATTCTTTCGAGAAAAAGTAAACATTTAATATTTTTTTTTATTTTAATATTATAACTTAACAATAATGCCTTCATACAATTAGCAGGGATCATTATAATTCCTGAAGCGTTTATGGCAATCACAATTAATGCCAGGGGATCAATTTTGAGATTTTTTTTGAGGGGGAGAACGAAAATGTACTGAATTTCTTTTAAATTATAACAGTTACGGTGTGCATGCGTAGTAGGTTATTATGGTGTATATAAGATGCAAATATAAAATTTAATGAGGGACATGTTTAAATTAATTGAGGGACATGTTTTCACTAATAATATGTAATGACCCAGTACTAATAATTAGTATTGTATAAAGACCTAGGTAGCACAGACTGTTGCACAATATTATATGATGTTAACCAATATTCCACAATATTGTACCATATTTTTCTGCTACTAGGGAATGATTCTGGAATTTCATAAAGAAATCTTTATAAAATGACTCAATTAAGAAATAATCTGGTTTTCTATTTATCTAACACAAATTAGAATTTTTTTTATTGTATTGCATTATTTTTTTTCTCTCAATCAATTCATGTTATTTTCCTTATTGTAATAAAATGGGTATATGACTTCATTTAAGATTAGTACTAAAATCATTTAAAGATACTAACTTGATTCTTTATCATTGGTGAAAACAAGGATTTTAATTGTTAATTTTATTGGATCTGGGCCAAATTGCCGAAAGTGATCTAGAAGACAGTGTTGCAGTAATAGCATCATTTATTGTACAGCGTACATCTATTAAGATACTGTGACGCAAAATACTCTTTCGCTCGTTATATACACATGTTCTGGTAGGAATTTTGAGAACGGCAGGTTTTAAATAAACTAACTATTACTAAACCCACTGTTTCATTATGCTTAGTGTTCTAATATGTGGTCTCGATGTCAAATTGATAAAGCTTCGCTTTTAATAATTGCTTAATTTAAATGTTTATGTTTTAACTGAATATCCTGCTTTTAATCACCACCGATAGGTTTAATTCATCAGTTTTATATATATGAAAACCGATGAGAAAACTATGTCATCTGAATCTTTTTTTAATAAATTCCTGGATTTATAGTATATGCAATTATCGTATTTCATCTCATTTGTTCCGATTTAGTAAATTTTGGCTATTTACTAAGGCAACATCGAATAGAGATTTTTATAGTACTTCTGCTTTTAAACATGTGTGACACAGTAGATCAAATATGACTTTTGCACCAATAAATATGATGTAATAAACATTTTTTTAATTCAAGTATTGGGCTGAATTATACCATTCCATTGAATGAACAATATACCTATTTCAATTAAAAAAATCATGGTTCTTTATAGCATTTTCTAATACGACAAAGGTTCCATCAACCGAATACCTAGAAATGCTTTTAAGTAAAAAGTTGAATCTAATTGCTTTTGAAGAGATTAAATGTTATTTATCGATACGGATACTTTGTAGTTTTAGTATCGGTAAATGGATTATGATGTTACAACCAATTTTATTTGTAGAAATCGGAAAATTTGGAGATAGTTAGACTAATATATGTATTATAGTAGATTTGAAGGCGATTGGATAAGGTTGTTAACTGTTTATTAATATTTTGTAGGTGATTTGTACCAATGATTAATTTTCTTTTTTACTTCATGTTAATTTATTAAAAAAGAGCTGTTGTTTTAATGGACGTGTTTAAAAAACAGATGAGTGGGTTGAATTATGTTGAAATATTAAATGATATGAAAAATATTAAAGATAAACATAGATAAACATTAAAAAGAATACATAAAACATATGATTAAAACATATTTACTTGTTTTCTTTTTATATTATAAAAAAATGGAACTCATATTCTGAAAATAAATATTTGAGTACTCGTAATGTTGATGATTTCACTTAGCCTAAGGTCTACAATTTTATGCTGGTGGAAGGGGATAGCGTCTTATTAGAGAGTAATGTGGGAAAGTTTCGGGGGGGGGGGACCACTGTCGTTGACTTTGTTTCAGCTATAATTGTTGAAATTTTTCTATATATGCTTATAAATGATTAGTTTTACATGCATGTAAGCTTATAACACCGTCAATAATAATCCTTTGCACTCGAAAAAGTAATTCGATGCATAATTATTCTTGTAATATAGACTTGTTTATTGCTCCAAAAAATAAATACATATATGATTGCTTCAAGTTGAATTTTTCCAAAAAATTAATCTTCGTCTTTTTACCATTCTGTAGGTATTTTTAACAATCAAAATTGAAAAAATAAATAAAGCTTCAAAATGTTGAAAACGTTGTCACGTGTTGAAAATCTGCCTATTTTCTGCTACATTGCACGATTTTCTCAAATTAATGAATTCATTTTTTTAATTATTATTATAGCGTTGAATCGAATTACGCTATTAGAAAATGATATATTATTGAAAGTGAGATTTGTTTTAAAATATTTGATTTTTTTTTGAAAATATTGCATCTAAATATTCTTTAAGAAATCAGCATTTTATGTTTGAATAATGATATATTTAGATATGAAATGAATAATATACAATGAAATTATACATTGATATTTTATTATGAAATTATATAATGTAAACTAATTGTATGCCTAGAATATACTCTGCTCTTTCTTTTGTATCAAATATACAGAAATTTGACATATCACATATTAAAATGTATACGATATATCTTTTTATTTTAAACTGAAAAAATAATGAATAAGATTATTAGTCACTTAAAAATCGCTTGTTTACTAAACGTAGGAGAAGGAAATGAGGAAATATTAAGAAAATAAGTTTAACTTTTCTGAAACAAAAAATAATATTTCACGATATGAAAACTCTCGCAATTTAAAATGCTGTAGTAAAGCTTTGATTTATTATGCCTTATTATGCTAAAACTTTTCCTAGAATGTGCCATTTTGTAGCTCAGGAGAGCCACTTAGGGATTAAAAATGAAGGGAAATGCCAGTGCCTCTGTGTGAAAGAATATTATATGAGATATTTATTTGAGCAGAATAGGGAACATTTTATTGCATACGATTTTATTTTTAAAACCATTTCTAAGAAATCGGAGTATTTTAACGTTCTTGACTCGAAAAATCATCTAATTAGCTTAAGAAAGTAGTTTTGTACTTTGAAAGCTTCAAAATATGCATTTTTTTATGATTTCGTTTATTTTTATTTTGTCTTGTATGAAGAATTGAAAGAGAAATTGTAATTTTTAGACTTTTATCCCCAGGATTTTAATGAGTCATCATATTTTAAACCTTCTTGAAAACAATAATAACAAAAAAAAAAAACAAAAAACAACAACAACCGAGTAATCCTATGTGCCTTTTGATGGCATGATGACAAAAAAAGTTTAATGAGTTTTACAAATGAATGATTAACAGTCTTTAAACAACTGCTACAAATTTCTATGAAATGGTATACTAAATTTTTTAGTGGAAAGTCCGTCAGTCTGTTTGTCTATCTGCTCATCGAGTGCATGTCAAGATGATAACTTAAAAACGCTATAGGCTAGAGTGATGAAATTCGGCACGATTTAACAACCATGATTCTTTACATAGACGACAACAAGTTGTAAGTTATCCTTACCAAAAAACTGTATTCTTCTTACATTCTAGAGTCTCGTTTGATGCTTAGAAGGTTTCAAAATGCTGTAAGTAAAGACTCTGTTCTTGTAAAATATTTTAGGCAGCTTTTGTGAAATTTTTGAATCTTAAAACTGTTGTCATGCCAAAATAAGAAAAAAAAAAAAAAAGATATGAACTTTCTTATTTTTCCTGGAAAAACTCGGAACTTGAGATCAAGGGAGCAATCTACAATTGAAATCATTACGAATGATGTTTAATTGCCTATATATTCCAAATCAAGATGATCCAGCCCTGGAATATTTTGATTTTCCTGATCCTTCTTTTTTATCTTTACTATATGTGTTGTTACAAAAAGAGCCTTTATATTCAATGGTGGATTAAATCATGATGATGATGAAATGCTTACTGGAGAGATTGACGTTTCTACTATTTGTTGTGCGGGTTTAAAGAAAATCAATGATATACTTTATCTACATCACTGGTTTGCATAACGTATTGTAAGAAAAAAAAACAATTTTTTAACTATGCAATCACAGATGATACAAATGAAATTTTGCTCACTCTTTGTTTGTAAACTAATAAGCTGTTGCAATAATAGCGTTATCAGGACCTAAAAATTTTATTAAGAAAATATTATTTCATTGCAAAATTGTTTCATATTTCCCCTAAATCACATTTGATATTCTATAGAATGTTTAGGTATTATGTGAGATGTTTAGGAAAAGTATATAACAATTATCATATTTCATAGTTTGCCTAAAAATGGCTAGATATTTTATAGAATGCTTACGTTTTTTATAGAATTGTGGTAATCTATGCAATTTCGGTATTAATGGATATATAAATATACCAGATATGTGCAAGGGATTAAATTTTAAGAAATGAAAATTGTTGCTGTCAGCTTAAATTGATTAATATACAATGAAATATCCCAAACCGTTCATTATCATTAGATTATTGATTTAATAAAAATGAAATTCCGGTGCCTTTCTTCTCTGATATACCTCGATTTCTTTTTAAAAATGCTGTAAAAAGTTTTGCAAAACACATACATTTAAATTCTATCTACTTTTTTGTAAGTTACATACCAGAAATTTTGCTTTTATTTTATTCGAACATAAGATATTTCCGTTAAGAACTGCATTTTCAACTCTTCATGTCACTTGGCATAAGCGTTGGGAGAAAGTACAATGAGTATTGTTGAATCTGACAGATACGCAAACGTCAGAATAAATGAAAGAATCAAGGTTGTAGCACTTGGCGAAAATGCTTATGTATATAAAATAAGTGAGATAAAAATAAACTTTCTCGCAGACTGGGAAAGCGAGCGTGAAATAGGGGACTTAAATTGGAGATGGAGCAACCAGTGACGAGGAAAAGATTTAATGAAGGATCTGCCCTCAGGACAACATTGGTCTAACTTGAGGATGGAGAAGATCTGAAAGATGGACAGCAATGTAAGATTCTCAGAGAATCGTATAAACGGATGATAACTTTGACAAGCTAAATAATTGTGTTATTTTAAACAGAAGAAATATAGAAATAATATTTTGTATTGCAATATAGAGCTGATTTTTTATATTGTTTTGATAGCGAAGAAATATCTATTAAGAATATGTTTTATTACACGTTAAAAGTGAAGAAATATAGAAAGATTTTTTTATATTATTATAGTTAATAATTAAGAAGTACAGAAAGAATATTTTGTTTTGTACAAAGATAGCGAAAAAACAATCTAACTTATGAATCTGCGGACCTAAAATTTGTCTTCATTACTTCCTCATTGGTTAATAATCACGCTCCTTTCAATGTGAACAACTATAATTTCATTGGTTATGATCATTGAGTTTTGCTATGGAATGCTGACATGGAGATTATCTTAAAAATGCCAGAAATCTAGCGCTTTAGCATAGTTATCATTATGTTTGGAAGCATTTCCGACCCTTCATTGCTATGTGGTTTCGAATCGTCTTGGTAAGCTTTTCCTCATTTTGAAGTATTGCTGAGGCACTCTATAATACTCTTTGTTATAAAAATAACTTTTCAGTTATCGTCTCCAATGAGAAAAAATTGACAAAGATAATAATCAGTTACAAAATTGTTCACACTTCTTAATTTATAATGATATGATAATGCTTATAAGTTTGATACCATTTGTAAATTTTTTTGATGAATGATGATAAAAATAGTTCAAAATGCTCTAAGGAATAAATCTCTATAACTGTTAACACTGATGAGTACAGCTAGAGATACCAGATTTGACATGTATTTGTTTCTCAAATAGCAGAGAATCCGCCATAAATGTTGATTTGATAGGAATTCGAGTTACTTAAAAATTACTCGAATGATTAACTTTCTTTCCTAATAATTTCAGAACATATTATTGCAGAAAATCCATCTGTATATTATTTTTGCTTTTCTACGGCCTAAATTTTATTTATTTGGAAGATTTGTAATTAAAAAAATGTATTATAGTTTCGGAACAGTATTTTTTCTGAGTACAACAAAATTGTAAAATTAAGATTAGTAAGGTGAATATTTTAATATCCCGCTTGCGACCAATCTAAAATCGATATTCTTTCAATTTATTACTAACTCAAGCTTTAATATATTTCAAAACATTTAATGTTTTTTTAACATACTATTTTAATGCTGCAATTCTTTCTGCGAATTTCATGATGAAATAATTTATTACTGTCGCCTTATTTAATGGAATTATACGACGGCAAGAAAATCATAGCAAGTCTAAAGCAATATTATGCTATACTGCTGGACAAAACGTTTGCGACCATTTGATTCTAAAAAAACTACAAATCATGTACGGATTTTTTCCTCACCTGGACTTAAAGGGACAATAAGAAGCAAATATGAATATCAAAAGCCGTCTAATATCTTAAAATTAAGATATTTCCCAGAAAATACATGATAAAATGGACAACTAAAGCTTTAGCTACCACTAAGTAACCAGTCATGTGTAACAAATAAAAGATGACAAAAAGTGAGATAATTATTGAATTTGTGCTCCTTTAACATCAATGATCTTTAGCAAATGTTCAAGAATTGATTTCTATGGATTCATTATGCCTTCCTTATGGAACTTATTTGCGCATCTCTTCCGAGCACGAATCACTTCTTTTTGGTCATAATATTGCTTACAGCTCTACACAACCTTTTCCATTAGGTGCCATACATTCTCGATAATGATCAAATCAGGGCCAAGACAATTTTATTGGATTTCAGATATTCTTACACACTTTTTGCAGTACGATATTTCCATTGTACTGCTGTTAAATGCATTTGTTCTTGCCAAACTGTGCATGGCATCACGGGATAAAGGAGGTTCGTAGGTTATCAAGATATTTTAGGCCAGCGATTCTCAACCTGTGGGACGCGAGAACAATAGAGAGGGGGGGGGGAGCGAGAATATCCAAGAGAAAATATTATTTAAAAAATTGATTAACTGACTGAAAGGAAAAGCACACATACACATAAAAAACAAAATACATTTCGACATATTTAATAACTTATTGAAGTAAAACAACTTACTAAATCAAAACTTACTAAATCAAAACTTACTAAATCAAAACTTACTAAATCAAAACTTACTTAATCAAAACATACTAAATTAAAACAAATTTAATAATTATTAGTGACTTCCTGGGACCTGTCTTGCAGAGCAAAGTTTTTCGAAGGAAGGCTAAATATTAGAAATAGCCACTCGCAGTTCTACCGAGATCTATATTTTGTCTTCAAAGAAGCCACAGCAGAAAATCCAGTTTCACAAAGGTAGGATGTTGAAAAGGGTAATGGAATGGGAAATGTCCTTGTTTTTAGTGCAGAAAAATCATCTTCTACTCCTGCCCAAAATTCAAATAGTAATTTATTACTAAATTGTCTTTTAGTTTCGCCACTTGTTGTGAAGTCTATGAATTTTTCTTCCTCGTCAACTGCAAATGGTTTTCAGTGGTTACAATACTTAAATGGTTTTCAGTGGTTACACAAACAACTTTTACATATTCTTCTTCAGTCTTGTAAGTTTTAGTACAATCATCCATATTTGCAAACGTTGTTAGATTTATTTGCTTTGAATTTCTGCTCCACAATTCCAATTTTCTACAAAAATCATTAAATTTACCCAACATATGCGTATCCAACATATGTGTATTTGCTCCTTGGAGTTGAAGATTCAAGTTATTTAATTTCTCGAATATGTCGACCAAGTAGCTCAATTTCATTACAAATAAATCATCTCGAAAATTCTCGGCTTCCGTTCTGTTTACTTCTTCTAGGAAAATGACGATTTCTTCCCTTAATATACACGTTTATACACGTTAAAAAATTTCCCACGTGATAACCATCTTGCCTCGCAATAGAATAGTAACGCTGAATGTACTGAACTCATGTTCTTTACAAAGTGCGGAAAAGGTTCTTGATTTCAGGGGATCTAATTTTTATATAATTTACTACGGTTACAACTGTAGTTAACACAATATTCAGACCAGGACTCATTTCTTTCGAAGCCAAAGCTTCTCTGTGGATCATGCAATGTGTCCAGATTCACTGAGGCAATTTTTGTTTTAGAAGTGCGTGTATACCTTGAAATCTTCCGGACATTAAACGAGCACCATCGGTGCATATTCTGACGCAATTTTTCCATTCTATGTTTGTCTCGTTCATAAAATCATTTAAAATAGCAAATAATGCGAGGGCCGTTGTTTTGCTTTCTATTGGTTCGTAGAAAAGTAGTTTTTCTACTACTGAAATATTATCACAAAATCGAACATAGACACTTAAATGAGCATCTTTATTACTATCTATTGCTTCATCAAGCTGTATTGAAAACAATTTGCCACGCAATTTCGAAAAAAGCTGACACTGTACATCTTCAGCTATATCACCAATTCGACGAGCAACAGTATCATTTGAAACAGGTACGGACTGCAATTGTTTTGAAAAAATTATCTCCAAACATAGTTTCTACAATCTGAATTGTTGCTGGCAAAATAAGCTCTTCACCAATGGTATGACGTTTTTTACATTTTGCTATTTTATATGAAACTTTGTAAGATGCAATTAAAGCTTTTTTATTTACAGAAAAAGTTTCTTTAAAAAATGATTTTTGCTTTTCATATGATTTTAATTTTAATTCGAAGAATTCTCTGGGTTTGTTGACGTACTCACTATGAAGCGTTTTCAAATGTCGTTTATTAGATTTCATACTGCCTGCGGCCAATATTTTTGAGCAAATGATACACATGGACCTTTCTTCTTCATTTACTTCAGTACTGGTAAACCCAAAATTTAAGTATCCTTGAGAATATTTTCTTAATTTTATTTTCGAAACCACGCTCGTCTGTGTACTTGTTGATGCTTGACTGTCGTCTAATGCTGACTTACTTCCGCTTAAAAATGTAACCATAAGTCTGCATAAATCTGCTGCCGTAAATATTTAATATGGGGAATTGCAATTAACACGAAAACATATATAACATAGGCATTCACGATAGATTCGGTAGCGATAGAAGGATCGACTTGAACGAGACTGGCTGGAATTGAAACTTGCGTTATCGAACATTTTCCTTCTTCCTAAGAGAAAACATCTGCGCATGCTCGAGGCGGCATCGGCCGTGTGGATTCCCTTCCAGAAATATTACTTATTTTTTTTCTCTTTTGTTTAGTCATGCTTCTGTTTTATTTCTTTTATTATTAGAAAAAATATATTCCCTGTTTCTAAATTTAGCTCACCCCGTCTAGGTTAACTTTCATTGACGAATTTTTCTATTTGCATATTTCCCGTTTTGCGAAATGCAAAATGTGGTTTCTCGCCAATGTTAGTTCGCTTTTACTCTTTTTTTGGCAGTTAGTTAAAAGTAATTTAAAAACAGAATACAAAATACTCAATATATATTATTGTTGTATACATTTTATTGTAAGCTAGGGGGGGGGGAGGCGAGATGAAAATTATGATTGAAAACTGGGCCGCGAATACTGAAAGATTGAGAAACGCTGTTTTAGGCTGTTATATTTGCTTTTAACAACCTTTACCACTAGATTACCAAAGTGGCGCTACTCTCAATGTTCTGACGTTGTTGGATCCACTGAAACACAATCGTTTCTCACCTGTGAAACCCATTTGTTTTGATGTCCATGGATAGGACAATGTATTTGTGTGCGAACTTGTGACGTTCTTCCCTGTCTCGGCGTTAACGACAATTGTTTCTTGATTCTCTTCTAACTTAGTCTTGTTTAGCTAACATTCGACAAATAGTTCGGAGTGAAGCTGTGACACCGCTTTTATTCTTTATCCTACTACCGTTTACCATTTCATCTTGCCCTATTAATTGGCATATTGTCCTCTTAATACTCCTCTAACACGGAAGGAGAAAGCTTCAGGACGCCCGGTCTTCTTCCTTGTTTTACGGTTCCTATTCTTGAGCACCTTAATGAGTGTATTCTTGGAAACACTTGCTTGGATTGTTGTTTCTCTGAGACTTTTAAGTTGATCATAAAACCTGAAGATTTCGGCATTTTTCTCTGCAATGATCATTCTTAAGTTCTTCAACTTATTGCCCGCTTATTGCCCTCTCTTGTAAGCTCTATAATTGGTAACGGAGTACTCATATGAAATATTTCCAAAACTTTTAATGGTTGGAAAAGTTTTGATTACCCTTTTTTTTATGTATTTTCCATAAAATAGTCTAATTTTGAGATTTTAAATAGTTTTTAATATTAATATTTGCTTCATATTGTCCCTTCAAGTCAGTATGGAGAATACATTGTACATGATTTGTAGTTTTTTAGAATCAGGTAGTTGCTAAAATTTTGTGAAGCCGTGTACAATATGTTGGCTTGATTTTTGAATTTTTCTTTATCTTTTTTTAAACAAATATTTATAAAAAGGCTTCTACTCTTACTCTTATTTATATGGAATTCTGAATTTTTAAATACGTTTTTTTTCCCTTTACAAATGACTTTTTTTTTATATTTATTCATAATTTCAGAATATTTTTTGTATGATTTATTATAGTAACTGTAATCTAACTTTGAAATAAAAATTGGATCTTCAAAATGGAGATTTCTAAGGGTTATAAGAACACTTTATAGTTATAATATTGTGTTTCAGATGCCATGAAACGTCCTCATTTCCTTTTTTGAATGCGCTGTCTTTCTTTCAGAAAATTTTTAATACGTTTGTGAACTGTGCTGACCATTTCAGAATTCCGTATCTTTTAAAATTAGACGAATTTAATTTGAAGAGAAGAGAGGTATACGCTGCTATTAAAAAGAGCATTTTTCTAAAATTTTCCATTAGTTGTTTTCTTTCAGCCGATTTTTGTTAGTTTTCATTTTGATTTTCAATTTAAGTATTTCGATTTAATTCAAACATGTAATATTGATGTTTAGTGTTTGATAAAAAAATGTTAAGAACTCCTCTTTCTGTAATTTCATTCTTATTTTATAGAAATCAAAACCAATTTGTGCATGACTGAAAGCTTGGAAAGTTTCCATATATATCAGATAAAAGACACTCTACTAAGACTGCTAGGTATAAATGCTATAAAAATATTAGTGTTCTAATCTTGCTATCTCATGGAGACATCTAAAAATATTAAGCGAAGAACAAAATAACCAATAATATCCATTAATTTCAAATGCATAATAATTTCAAAAAATTAAGGATAGCCAGAGTTGGCTGGATGATACTGATACTTATATGTAGTATTCATGTAATTTTAAATCACGCTAAATGCCATAGTATCCATATCCTCGAATGTATTAATAGTCCATGTATTCAGCTTATTTTTAAATGATATTATATACCTTTCTAATATCTCTTCATATTTTAAAGGGATATTGAAAAATGTTTTTCTTGTGCCAATTTCTTTATCCTTTTTCTAGTTCTATATAGTACTTTCATGATTATTTCTACATCCTTTTTGTAATTCTTGCTCTAGTAGATGCAATTTTTTAAAACCTTTTTATAAAGTTTTGGCATAAAATTATAAGCTTTTATATGTATATCCAATAAAATATAACTAAATTAAATATTTTTAAATTTAAAATTTCTACTCATGAGTTCCCTATTTTAATTTGTCTTTATAATTATCTGTAAAATTGTATTTAGAATAATTCTAGACATAAAATTATTTGATTTGAATGTTAATTTTTAAGAAACTTTTTTTATTTTTCTACGAAATTCTAAATGAAATTGTGTTTTTACGAACTACTTATGACTCTAAAATTTTTTGAAACGAAAAAAGAAAATATTTAAGTTTTATTTAAGGATTTCTGTATTACTTTCTTTTTAGAATGATGAGGATAAGTTTTACAACTTAATTCATACAAATAAAAAATAGGAAATTACCAGTATTGGAATTTTGGTAAAAAAAAAAAAAAATACATAGTACTGACGCTTTTCCAAAAATTAGTATAGCGAATTTATTAAATTGATTTTTCTATTTCAGAATGAGTAATAAATGATTATGTATTTAAAATTGAGACTATAAAAGGTATCAAATGAAAATTAAAGTGCAATAAAAGTTTGAAGATAGTGCAGTAATATATCATGTTTTTAAACTGATAATTATTTAAATTTAAAACTCCGTACAACTTTTAGATGCCTTTACATTAAATTAAATATAGTACTTTGGTTTACACCTTCATGAGATAAAAATTTAAAGATTTGTATATATCTGGTCCTTTAGACTGAAAATGGGATGCACATGTTAATATAAAGATTCCTTTTGTTTAGAAATGTCATAAATAGTTGTAGGTTTCTTATAATTTGTAAATTTGATGTAAAAGTTTTTGTTATGTGGCTTTTACTATACAACAAGAATGTTAAAACGATACCTCCTGCGCAATTGTAGAGAAACTGGACATAGGAATGTAAGGGGTTAATATCTAGCAAGAGTGGCGGACTCAAAGCTTTTCTCCTATATTCTTTAATAAAAGTTGTTCTCCCCTTTTTTCTCCTAATTGAAAATTGCATGCCACGATTCTTCAGACCTGGAAACCAGAATAAGGCTAAAGGGTGGCAACACAAGTGAAGTGTCCCCCCTCTTCCGACCCTCGCATAGAATGATGGAGTCCATCACTTCAACATACTATGCTTCATTGTATAGTGCAGAAAGAAAGGAATGCATTTTGGATCTTATTGAAAACAATCTGATTTAGAACTATAAATGAGAAGATTACCAAATTTCTTTTATCTCATTTACACTTCTGTGGAAATACAGACTTACAAACGCTCAATCTTTCGGTAGATTTGGCTTCAAATATGATAATATGCTTACTAAACTTGAGATGTTAAAATTGTGAAATAAATTTTGTTTATTCAAGTCCTTACATTCTTGAGTTAAGGTATTCACTTGCACGTGCTTACTAATAGATGGATTTGGTTTAAACTTTGACACAAATCTACACTTAAGATACTAAAACTGTAGACTAAATTTTGTATTCAAGTCGTTGCATTCTTGAGTTAACTCACACAAGTGCATGCGAAACTACATACTGATAGATACATTTAGCTTAAACTTTGATACAAATCTGTATTATCGATGTTAAACTTGTTCACCAAATTTCATTGCTTTAATTTTTTTTAAACATTTTATTGTGTTAAGTAGTTTGGCAGCCAGATTAGACGTGAAACAAAATTTGGTGTAAAGACCAAATTTGAAGAGCTTGGATCAAAGCATTTTTGAGCTCTCTTTTTCGCAAGTAAACATTAATTCCAGAAATATGTTTTTCAGAATCAGGGGAGAACTGAAATTTGGAGATTCAGTAAATCTAGAGTTCTAAATTTTTTTTTGACGATCCCTATTAGCACAAGGTATTGTACGATATTTCCGCAATGTTGCTGGATATTCTGAATATTGGACAATATTGTGAAAATATCGTTAGGTAATTTGTGCTAATGTTTTCCCTTTGTATACTTAGTATGCTAGAATATTAATATTCATCTGGTGACAGTAACAATTGTTGTGTGTAGCAAAAATATCACCAAGAAATCAGAAAAATGTCCTTTATTTCAATTTTATTCATGAATTACAATAAAGTGATAGGAAACAATACATCTCCTTGACGTTAAAAGGACAGCACTTGTGGAAAACAAAAACAAACGGTGCATTTTTTTTTCTTTTTTTGAAGTGTAATCACTTTCACATCAAACGGTTATGTGCACATCACAAACACAAGTGACCAGTTTAAATATCCAGTAGCAACATATAATAAAGGGTTTTGCTGAATATGCCAACATAGTTTATTTCGCTATTTCAATGACTTTAAAATATTCATGCTGTAGAAGTACAGAATATTCCGTTGCTATAGCAGCCAAGATGATATTAATGATGAATTATTTTACCAATAAAATTAGCTGACAAATTTATTATTGAGACATCATACTTGCTTTTAAAAATTGGTCGCGAATGATCGCAGAAATTTGAATTATTTAAGAATAACTGTGCTGACATATTCCAACAAATACATCAAACGGTATATCATTTATTAAATATACATTATATAATTACTCTTTGTTAGATTTATAAATTCATACAGAAATTCTTCAAAAAATACACCAATATTTTTTATCGCTTTTACAACACTGATATCCATGTTCCGCTTATATTTATCCATTTGAATAGAACTATGTATTGCGTAATAACAGAAGCATACTTCAAAAGCCTACAACAAACAAAAGATATTGGCGCAAGATATCAGACTAGGTACTAACTATTACAGCTGTTTAACTCTTATTCTATTTAATAAATTTAAAAATAAATTTACATAATGAAGTAATTTTATTTAATATATGTATGTATGTGTATATATATAAGTTCTTATAAAATTTGTAATTCTGTAGGTACTGTACATGAAAATTGAGCATCAAAATATGACTAGAACTGTGTTTTCAGAAACATGATTCATTTTACCATTAGCATTGAATAATTTTAGTTATATATGTAGGTTAAAGATGGTTATTTTGATATTAAATTGTTACATTTAGTAATCAAATAAATAGCCCATATATTTAAATGCAATGATTTTGAAATAAAAAGACAAGTTATTTTTTAAAATTCATGACCATTTATATATGTATATGTATATATATAACTACCCATATCATGCAGTAAAAAGTGAAAAATGTATCTACAATGGGAATTTAAAACATTGCTGGGTTTCTACTTTCAATGTCATATATACTTTTTTTTTTACTTTTTTATTCATCTATTCTAACATATTTTTTTAAATTGACGAATTTATCAGCAAGGAAGCAAAATTGTGGCGCCGAATAGTAACTATAATTTTCATATATTATTTTAGAATTCTAGCTCGTACCTTAATTATTTTCAAAAATTAAAATATTTCAGTAATGTTGTATTTAATTTTTAAATAGTTTGTAAAAAAAGCAAGATATTTATTTTTAATAATTTGTTGCGTTATTACTTACACATGCCTCTCAATAGGCTCCCAAGGTTAAAGAACATGGAAGAACTATTATTTTTTCATCAAAGATTGAAACGATGAAATGACAGTTGTTTATTTCTATTAAGCTTTTTTTTAAGATATGTATTTAAAGTGCAATTCTTTTCAATACTTTATTATTATTTCAATAAAAACTATAAAAACAGCTTCGCTGCATTGAATGAATTGTAATCAGCTTGTCTGAGCTGAGATATAGTCCAGTGAACATATATCTAGAACCCGGGCTAAAATTTATAAAGTTAAAATCTAAGTGTTTTATATTTGTATTATGCGAATGCCTAAAATTAACATACTATATTTCTAAACAACAGAAGCGATTGTATTTTATGTCTAATTCATATTTTCTTAAATTTGAATATTTTAATTCAAATTCCAGAATTTGATTTAAATCGATTCTTTCTTTTTTTTCCCCCTTTCTTTCCTCAAATTATAAAATTTTCATTAGCAATATTAATAGAACAAATAAAATAAATCAATTATATAAGGTCATTTTATAAATAATACTATTCAGATTAATGCATGTAGAATAATTAGATTAATGAGTATTACAGATGTTAGTCTCGGTATTAATTTAATTAAAAATATATAAAATATTAAAGTATGACATGCATTGAATAGTATAGAAAAATTGTGATTTTATCAATGTTTATACGAGTATAACTTTAAAAACAATAATATTCCTTTTTATCTACAGGATCAACTTTTCTAATTGCTTACATTTAAAACAGAAATAATGTTACAGTAAAAAATTAATGAAATTTTATGAATAACATTGCATAAAGATTCTATATGCAATGAAACACTTTCTTTTTTTCTGAAAATATTATTAGTTTTTGTATTGGAATATACAGGAATTGTATATTCCTATACAAATATATTGGAAATTATTTAATTTTTAAAAGAAATAGAAATTGATAAGTAGTAATAATCAAATTTGGAAAAAAAAATTAAGTTTCTATTCTTTGAAGCCAAGTTAAAACAATACAAAGATGTTATTTTACTTGCTAAATAGCACAAATTATTTTGTTTCGTAGCAATTTTTATTATTAGTTTGTACATATAAGACACATTCTGAAAAGCTTATTTCTACGAGAGGCACTGTGTTTAATCTTTTCTAGATACGTAATAAAGCGATTGTTCTGTTCTTTCTGAAAATAAAAGCGATTGTTTTTATAATAATAAACAGCTCTATCAAGTCAGCATGGGATTAATAATTTACAAACTAGACTTAGTTGAAATATTATTATGATATATTCAGTGAAAGATGAAATGTGAGAGATATGTCAATCATTATTTTTAAAATCCTTAAAAATATTCTAAAAGTAAATTGCCACAATAATAATAACAACAATTATAAAAATACTGTTTTAGATTGAAATATAACATGAGATATGTAACCACTTGACCAATGTAAAAATGTTACTCGATTATTTAAGGCAGTTTTCAAAATTTAAAAAGAAAATTCTTTTAAATAAATAGTAGAAACAATATTTTTAAAGTACCGATTTTTGAATGGAATAGCATACACTCTACCGGTTCTGCAAATATTTATCTTTGAAATCTATCGCATGTTTTGCGCCAATAGTTATGATAGTGTACGTGGTTATGTTTATTATGTAATTGTGATGCATCCTGAATTTATTCTAGTAGTTACCTTCAAACGCTGTATGTTTTAGATATGTTAGTTAAAAAAAAGGAATGATCCCGGTTAAAAATATATTTAAAAATCGTGAATTATTTTCTAAACTTTGAAGCAAAACCTTATATGACTGCGTTTTTAATTTTACATGCGCCGTTTCATTATGGCAGCCAATATTACGAACTGAAATTTACTTACTTTATTTTTAACGTAACGAAATGATATTTTTCATTTTTAGTGTGAAAAAATATAAGATTTTTCTTTCATTTGTTAATGAAGGTTAATTATCCCTTACAATACTAAAATCAATTGTTTGTTCTAACAATAATTCATCTGTCTATATATGACACATGACAGAGAAAAATATAATGGACAAAAATATTCGTAATTCATTTATTTGTTGAAAATTAAAAGTAAACGATATGTTAAAAATGAAATAAACTTTTACTGTCTGTTCCAAATATAATATCATTTATGCACCATTAATGTATGCTTATTCAGCAAGTTATATTAATTTCATTATATAGATAATTCTGTCATTTATGGCATGGTTTTTATTAAATAACAACGTGTTTCAAAATTTCTTGGAGTTAAATATATTTTATATTGTCATTCCAACTGACGCAGACTTATCAATCGTATATCTGGAAGGTTTTTAATATAAACAAGTTAGAAAAGACGTTTTTAGAAAAGCCATAGATTTATTTATTGGCGATAATACTTAATGATTATATTATCTATTTTATACGCTTTTAGATATTAAAACTACTGACGCAAATAGTCAGTAATGAATTAAAAATAGGACAATTTAAATTAAAATTGCCTTTTTATACATTGCATAATTATCAGGAGCAAATGAAATATATAACTGTTTCAATTCCATACTTAAGCCGAAATTTTTCCAAATGACTCCTTTCTACAAAGCGCAGATTCAGGCGATTTCGGAACCATAGCTGATATTTGGCCGTGAAAGGTAATTCGCGACCAGCCGTTCGTATGGAAGCACCTAGTACTTTGTTTTCACGATTGAAAAATTACCCTGGGTCTTGAGGCTTGTGATTATCACTCTAGCAAGGTCCATAGAATTATTCCTTTAAGCACAAAACGCCGAACAGCATTGTTACGATTCCTTCTTGACATTGGCCGACATTCAGAGCATCGAACATCGTGGGAATATCGTACAATATCTTTTGCTAATAGGTATTGTACGACATCTCCACGATGTTTATCGATATTTTAAATGTCGGTCAATATCGTGAAATATCATAACAATGCTGTGGCGTACGTTCATGCTAACAGGGATAGGGTGGCGATTTTATTGAAATTCTAATATCTTACAATTTCTGAAGAATATCATGAAAGAAAGTTCCAACGATACATATAGTGCATAATATTGTGAAGAGTATGGCCCAGTATGAAAATAAAAAATAATCGACATTTCTCTCAGCTTCTCTTTACTGTATACTATGAAACTGAATTTCAATGCTAATATTAGTATGAAGATCGTAAATTATAATGTAGGCGCCACTAAGCAATAGCAGATTCCATGCAGCACATTCAGTAAAAAGGAGGAAAGTTAACAGAATGTTTTCCAACTAAGCCAGTTTGGTATGATGACTAACACTTGATGCACAAAACATTGAATCTACTTATAACTTTTACACATACCAGTAAAAATTCTTTAAAACGTTTATAGTAGTATATACTCATGACATCCACATTTAAAATTTGTATGAATAGGGAAGGAAAATATATATAAACAATCAATATAATACTTTAATACATTACACAGTACGAAAACGTTTATTCATCGATAATATCAAATTCCTTACTTGATGCACGATTAATCGATTTTTGACTTTGACATGTAATCGTATTTGATATCGAGATTCCTATAAACCATTCGGATGCTCCTCAAGCTTTTGTACAGATTGTCGCACGCAAGATCCATGTCTTGCAAGAAAAAAAAGGTGAGAGTAGTTTTCGAATTCTTTTATCTTGTATGAAGTTAGGTGAAGAGGGGGTTTCAACATATCCTTTGGGGATCTGAATGACTACTTGTTGAATTGCTCTTTTTGAATAGTGGGTGTTGTGGCGCGCTGGTATCGTTTCGTCGATTTGAAACGGTAGTTCTATGGCTGCTTCCCAGAAAAGAGTTGTTGCTGAAAAAAGATAAAAATTATCGGTATACATTTCAGGTAAGAGCATTATGTGCACGATGATTACCTTCCAAAATGAATGCAAATATTTGTAAGAGAAATTTCTGAGTAACTGTGAGACTTACAGCTAACCATATTTGACACAAAATAGTTCGTAAGGGCTTAAAAGTACATTTTTTAAAATTTTCTTAAAAAATTAATTTAGGGCGATAATAGAAAATAAGAAGAATCATTGCGTGCGCTATCTATTGGCATTAAATTATTTTAATCATATAATTCTCGTATGCAACAACCCTATTAGTGAACAAGGTATTCTACGGTATTCGGAATATCGAATAACATCGTGAAGTTATCCTACTATATCTTCTGCTAATAAGGAATGAAAAATGCTTGTTCAATTTTTAAGCAATTATTTTTCGGAATTTCAATGATTTATTTTATTAAGTAGTTCTTTACAGATTAGTCTTTTGGCTAAATTAACTACCTTTTAAGTTATAATCTCTTAATTTAAGCAAGAAGTAAAGGAAAAAATGATAGCAGTGTAACTTACATTTCTATGGCTTTATTAAAAGTAAGAAAGATTAAAGATTTTTTCCCTAATGCTAATTTCCCTAATTTAAATTTTTTTCCCTAATTTAAATTCCAATGCAATAGTGAAGAGTGTGTAAGTTGAAATTAAACATAATCAATAGTTAATAAAGATAAATCAGTTTCAAATAAAATGAGAAAAAATAAGGTAACTATCACATGTTCAGTTAAGAGTTTAATACAGGGGTTTTGAAATTGCATGGAGTCTAACTTCAAAAGAATATTAGAATTTCAAGCTAGTTAGTTTGCTGAAATGATCTATATTCAATCTAAAATTAACTTATACAGGGTGGTTATAATTGAAGTTCTATTTTGAAATCGTCATAAAAGGGAACCTACAGAACCAAATGTTATCAAACTTGGAAATAGTTTAAAAGAGGTCAATTTCTTTTCCGGCAAAAAAACACTCACCATCAGGGGTGAAATGGCGGTGTATGTAATATTGTTAAGCAAAGTAGGGCATGAAGGCATCTGTTTAAAATGTGTTTGTTTTTGAAACGTGTACAAAGCATGTTCAATATGGTTTTCTCCATTTTCTGAAAGCAAGTTAAATCGTATCACTGCATTCTCAACAGTAGCTCTTAGCATATCAGGAGGAATGTTACGCATATGTCGATGTTTCACATCTTTCAGTTTCGCTAAATTTAGATTATCACCATAAACAGTACTTTTGAGATAACACACATTGAACTTGCTTTGTAAAACGTTTCAGAAACGATTTTATATATTTTAAACCCTTGTCTTCATGTCCTATTTTGTTTAACAATATTGATACAGCGCCATTTCACTCTTGGTAGTAAGTTTTTGAACGTTTTTTGCAAAAAAGAAATTTCCATGACCTTTAAATTATTACCAAGTTTGATAACATTTGGTCCAGTAATTTTCCTTTTATGACAATTTCAATGTGGAACTTTAATTATAACTTCCCTGCATATTAAATAAGGTGTTGATGAATTAAACATTTTTATGATTTCATTAAAAGTTGCATTATAGGCATGTTTTTTAAAATATTTTATTATTATATTTGATATTTTCTTGTTCTTATTGAAATCTGTCTAATTCTATCGGTACCATTTAGTCATGAAAGCTACTATGATAAGTATTCTCCCATGTGAATTATATAGGATTCTCACATTCACCTTTCTCAGCCCAATTGCCTAATCGAAAATTTGCCACTGGTGTGCATCATTAATAAGCTCTATATGATAACTTACTGGTGAGGTAGACTACCATAAGCTCACGTTGTTTTCAACTAGGCGCAGTAACTGTCTCAGTGTGCACTTGGCTTTAGGAAATTATAAAATGAGTAATTTACCATTCCGGTTCCTATCTGCTGCAAGATGCCTGAAGCCTGTTGGTTGGCTCCTGGCATCTGAGCCGCATTCCTCTGCAGGTCCGTAGCGCAAACGGCGGCAGCGGAGTAGCGGCGAGCTCCAGGACGAGTAGGAGTGAAAAACTCAATGTTGAAGTTAGGGGTGACCTGTAAGAAATCAAAGAAAAGCATGTGAAGTAAAATTGTTTCCTCATACATTTTTGAAAGTTCAGTTAAATTTGTTTTTTATGGCACGAAAGCCCTCTTTGGCTAAGATTGCGAGTTATGGGCCTTATGATAAAAAAAGGGGAAAACTACAAATGCATAATTCTATAAATATTTACGAAAAATTCATCTCTACAGAGTTAGAGGGCTTATTAAATGCGTTTTCCGAATTCATCAGTTTAAACAACATAAGTCTAAGGAGTATAATTGTTTCTTTTATCACTTAAATCGAAAACGAATCTTCGAATTATTATGATCATAATGAAATAAATTATTTCAGATCTGTTGTGGTAACTTATTAGCATATACTATAAAAACATTATTAGTTGCAATAAAAAGGATAGTTGTACAAAGAACTTTGTACATAAGATTTTTTGGACCAGAATATAGGAAGAATATATTGAAATACTTACAACCCTGGGTGTCCAGCTATTAAAACGATTGTCTTGACCACCAGAGTGTCTCCTAATGGGAAGCATTCCAGCACTGGATCCACGCTTGAGATTCCCATCCGGACTGGCTGGAGCCACGAGTATTCGTGGAGGCTGGATAGTATTGTCCGAGTGACGACGCCCGGGTAAATTGCCTTGGACAGTCAGCAGGTTCGAGTCCGGCGAAGAAGAGGCTGTAAATGAAGATAAAGGAATAAAAAAAAGAGAAAATAATGTATTTTCTTAGCATAAAAAGATAAACTATGTCCTTTTTTCCCTCTGATCCTAGATATTTTAATGTTAAAAGTTCGTTTAATTATATTTTGCATCATATTTTGAATAATGTGAAGACTGTTTTATGATGCATTAAGCAATTTTTAGGCGTGGTCATATCACGAGTATGATATTGGTCTGGTCTGCTTCACGACAACCTGCTTATCCGAAAGGATATCCCCCAAGGGGGCACCTCGAAATGAAGATGAGATTCTTCCTGCATGGTTGTTGGATTTCGCCACCCTGGAAGATACACGAAAAGGTGGGGGGTCAGGCTTTTCCCATTGATGATGGGACGTACTTCCTTAGGGAAGAGTTGTACCGTGATGACCCTTTGGATTCAACCACAGTTCTCACCAGTGTTGCTGTTGCGGCGGTCCAGTCATTCAGTATTATCCGTGTACCTTCGTGCGCGTCGGAGAGTCAGTGATATGACTACCCGAAAGGGTGTAAGACTTTTAAGGTCGCAAGGGAGAGAACCATTATTTATTTATTGAAAGGCTTACAATCATCAGCAGAAAAGGGGCGGTAATTTAGGGTATACACTATAGTTCACTTGATTAAAATAAAATATTTAAATTAAATATTTTACAAATCGATTCTGGATTCAAGAGACTGAATTGAAAATTAGATAGAGAAATGAAGTAGCACAAATAAACATAAAAATAATATCACAATTTACAAAGGATGGAAGATATACTATAACTAAACAGTATATATCAAAGAACGTACAAATACCAACGAAGATGACACTAGAATCAGTATATTCTCTACAAACATAAGAAGAGCATCTGAAGGTTTAATGAGCTGCATTTCCACGTACTCAACAGGTTGCGAAGGCCAAGTCTTGACTTCGAGACCGAAAGTTCACAAATTCAAAATCTAACGCCATTAAAAAAATGTCATTTAAACAGTTTTTTTTCCCGCTTTAAATCAATTGGTATCAAATATTTTACCGCTGATCGGATGCAGAAGCTTGAGCAGATGAAGATAGCTCAAGTTTGTTTTACTCATTTTAAACCGCAATTCAAAAATTTTCATTGCGAAATAGTTCTTGTAATGCTTTTAAATAGGTTGTTAACTAAATTCAACTCAATCTACATTTATAGCTATTTTTTTTTAGATTCTAAATGAGTTTCAAACAGAAGCCCTCGGATCCTTAACATCAGTCTTCTTCAGGCACTGTAAAAAATATATTGTATGGTTTCAAAGTTTAGAATAAGGATGACATCTACAGTTAATTTTTATATAAATGAAAAATTCACGTCATATTTTGTAATGGAATCTATGCATGAAATATATTATATCTTCAATTATTTATATTATACTGTAATGTAATATCATAAATTTTATTTTATCATATACAAATACTGGATTCATAATTTTCAAATTTAGCTTAGCACTTTTTTTTTACAATTATTAATAATTTCGATTCGGGGAAAAAACATACTCAGATAAGTTATTCACATTATATTGACTAAAACTGAAAACTAGTAAAAGAAATTTATATGATAAGAAAGAACCAATATGGAATTTATTAAATTCGTAATGACAAATTTATATAAAATGTAAATATGTAAAATTCAAATGTAAATGACATATTTATATAAAATGTTATTATAAAATATTCCACTGAAGACAATTATAAATGGCACATCATATGAAACATTTGGTAGAATAAAATTAAATTTGTTTACGGTTTATTTTCGGTCTGATGCAGATATTAAAAAAAATAAAATTTATATCTGCATTGATCTTAATTAGCTGAAGATTATTTTTATTGCATTAAAATGTACAGCCGTTAAATTAAGGTTGAAAAAGAAATGTAATATTAGCATATGTTTTTGCTAATTATAAAAATTACTAAGATAGTTATTTTATAAAAAACGAAAGTATTAATTTCTATTTTAATCACATTTTATGATCCTCAAACGTAAAAAAAGCCTCATTGAAATTTATATAAGCTTGATAAAAAATCGGCACTTTAAAAAAAATATATGCATTAAAAATTGTTCTTCAGAAGTATAATTCATAAGCGAAAGATGCTTCGTTTGTTAATAAACCAAACAACCAAATTTAGTACAAAAAGAAAATAATTAACCGGATTTTCTTAAATTTCCGTCATCGGATGAAACAAGTCACGTGGAAAGAAATTTAGCTTTTTGCTTTTCATATAAAAGCAAAATTTAAAAGAAAAAAATTCAAAACTATTTTTTTCATAGATAAATTTAAAGCATATACAAGAAAAAGTATTTTATTCATTTCTTTTGTTCAAAATTATTATTATTTATGAAGTAAAAAATAATCCTTGATTAAAAATTAAGAAAAATGTAGCATTTTATTGGTGTTTGTCAAATTCGAACGCCTTTCGCTTTTTATTCGGAATAGTTTACCAATATGTGTAAAAATTTGCAGGATCTAGCATAATTATTGAAGATTGCAAATTGAGATTATAGAACAAAATCATTTTATTTGAAAAATTAATATTTTTAATTCTAAGAACAGTTTTTGTAAAATGGAATAAAATGCATAGTTATAATAACAGACTGGTATTTTCAGTGACTTAAAAAATTATTGCCACGATAAAACAATTTTTCCTTCAAAAGAAATTTACTTGGAATTTTTTTAATAATTAATTGCAAATATGATGCGTTATATAATATAGACCCCCCCCACTATAATAAGATTTTACAATATTGAAAATAAGTAACAAACTAGCTAACTCTTAAATTATAATCAGAATTAATAAAAAGTTTTTGGGGAGATTATTTTGATAGGTTATGAAATCATTTTTTGAAATTAAAGATACCTATTAGATAATTATAAAATCATATATTATCACTGACACAAAACTCCTTAGAATTGATACGTTAATAATTTTAAATTAAATTTTTTGCAACATCGAACTTGCACCATTCTTTTAAAAGATACTCTAATAGACATGACAATAATTGCTTTTCACTTCGAAACTAGAATTTAACTTAAATTGCCTATACTACGATATATGGAGTATTTTAGACTTCAAAGGAAAATTACAATGAAACAAATAACATCTGTTGCATAATATAAATATGCTTTGATTAGGTAGCATAAGGAGACAAATCCATAATCCTTGCAATTAAAAAAAGCAGAAATTCGTATCTAATTACATATAAATTTTTTTAAAGTTTTTGAATATTTCATAATACCTTAGCCATATAATATTATTTCAATGTGTGAATAGAAATATTAATAAAATAAAAAAAAGTCTTGAAATGTATTTTAATTATATATGGCTTCTAATCAAAATTTGCTAATTGATACACTTAGTGAAATAATATTATTCATTTACATTACCATGAAAAAAATTATTCATTGAAAATATTTTTCATAATTTGTTCAAGGTGCGAAAGATATTAATATTTTCGCCTTTTCCCCATGCAGTTCTTTCTTAATAATATTTGTTTCCTTGCAATGGAATCTTCTCTTTACATAGTATTCAGATTCAATTCAAAACTAATTACCACAATCGAATTGAAATGAACAGTAATCCACTAGCACAAACCGAAGAATTACTAGATATAAAATAAGAATAATGCTGAAAAAATATTAGCATTACCACCTAACTAGCATTGAAATCCGAACATAATGGA
The DNA here is from genome assembly GCA_026543865.1 of Argiope aurantia. Lineage (NCBI taxonomy): Eukaryota > Metazoa > Arthropoda > Arachnida > Araneae > Araneidae > Argiope > Argiope aurantia. Next base: position 42,547 of record JAPMOR010040350.1, read on the forward strand.
GCAGCATGAATATGAAATAAAATTTGCATACTTCAGCCCATTGACCTTTTCTATAACCCAGCGTAAAAAATGTAAATAGAATGGGAATTGTATAATCCTATTATCAATTTTTATTCTTATTCAGCTTCATTAACACGTAGATAAACAAGTCAATTTACACATTAATAAAATCTGATTAATTCTCTGGATGCCAAGATAAAATTTGCTTTTGGTTATAACACAGATTAAAGAGGGGCTGGGGGGGGGGTTAAAGCAAATTATATTTTAATTCCGTCGAGCATTACAGATTTCGCTGCATAAATATATTACAGATGTTTTAAGCAATCAACAAACTTTTAGCAAAGCATATTTTTTTGATAAATCTTTCTATTATTTCCGTTAATTGCATCAAAAATTTTAGCCAATTGCAGTCGTATTAAGTTTACATAATACGCAGGATCGGAATTATAGATCCTCACTATTCTTATTTTCTTCTATTTTATTATTGCCTGGAGATTATTAATCGTATTTATAGGTGGCTTTATTGGAACCACATCATTGTCAGATTCAATTATATTAAGATTTTCAAAAGAATATAGCTTCTTATATCAAAGTTAATATTCAAAGAATCAAAAGCAAATTCGTTATGGTAATTTTCAATTTCATGGTACACTTCTTTCGGTAATTTTCTTTTTATCTTTTAAGAATATTATTTAAAAATACATTAAAAAGCGAACATGCGTAATTACAATTAGATGCAATTTGTAAAGCATGATTTCGGATTCTAACGTATCTCTGAAGTCTATCGACTTAATATCAGATCAATATAGTTTTTTGCAACGCTATTTGAGATCAGACATACGACTGTTACTGTTAAAAAATTTTTGGAGGCTGAAAGTAAACATACATTCACAAAGGGTCAATGTTAATAAGATGACTCAACTGAATTCACAGTGATGGTAGCTGAAAGTACATATACATCCACAAAGGGTTAATTTTAATGAGATGGCACAATTAAATTCTTATTTAAGCAATAAATCAATTCTCCAATAATCTAAGAAATAAAATGTTCGACTCTCTTTTTTTCTAAGTACCAAGTGAAATTCTACCTAAGAGGAAAATATTTTAGATTCCATAAATCACTTTGATTACTAATAACGCATTCTAAAGAATTTAAAGCTACTTTTTAGGTCCTAAAACTTTTCTGTTTTAATAATTTGCATTTGTGAAAACGAATCTAAGCACAAGGAAGGAGAAATATATAAGCGTGCCATTATTTTCTCAAAGATTGCACCAAGTTTAGGGGGCAATAACTTGTTGACGCAACACTTCACGAGAAATAATTACTTTAATATTAACAGAGAAATTTTCCGAGTTTCACGTCAATCTGCGAACCGGTCATTAACTTCCATGATTAGTTCGGTGGGCGCCTTATACGAATAAGTTTCGGAGGAAAATTTAAATAACTTCCAGCTTCCTAGAAGCATATTCAACATTAAAGTGAGTGGAAATTCGCTAATCTAAAGCTTATTTCTCTGCATTCTGGAAATAAACATTTTTGATTTGTCATTGAAATATGTTGCATCGGCAATTCAAATACAGAAGTAAGTTAGTTAAAATATTTTACTATTTAATTCAAAGTTAAACTTAATCATTTTGGTTCAGTATAATAAATTAAGCTAACGACTCATAAGTCAGAGGATTTTTTTAGAATATATATATAAAGTTTTATATATAAAGAGGGATAAGGAGTTCATTTGCATATGGAAATTATTTTAAACCAGGAATGTTATATTCTAAACCGAACTGCAGCGCGATTTTACATAAAGGCACTAATGGCATTTGTGCTATATTGTTTTTAACTAGCCGCTTTTGGTAACAGTTCACCAGGAATATAGGTAATGTCTACTTTCAATTAAATCTTTTATACATAAATTGGCGTTCATGATTTTATCAGCAAATGAGATAGAAAGAGATATTGCCATTAAATTACCATAGTGATGAATTTTTTTGTTGGTTCGTTAAAAGCATTTTAAGAAAATGTCTGTTTTCTGCTTTTTAATATATAAATAAATGTGTGTGATAGTAATAAAAAAGTGGAAGCTTGATATAATTCTATAACATCATGTATTAAATGAGAATTTTCATATAAACCTTATAATTTTGGACAATGATCATATGAGGAGGACAAAATCCGAGCAGGTACCATTCTCTAAATTTCCACATTTCTGACATAAGGAGGTGATGGGCTCTCTTAATCAGACATGCACACAAAATAAATCTGTAGTGAGAATAGAATTATAATCTATGGTTGGGATATAGTGGAATACAAATATCCACCTTACTTGTTTCATGCATTAAAGACAATTTTAAAATAAATTAGAGAGTAAAAAGGTGAAATCTCTGGTCTATGGAATCTAGAAGCTTTAATCAAAATCAACAAAATAGTAGTAGCTCTTGCAAACATACCTATCAGAGACTTTGTTCTTCCTTTGCCTGATACCTTTCATCTAGAGCCAAGCAGTAATGAATATTCAAGAGAGTTATCATATTATATCAATCTCGAATGTTAGAAACCATTGCACGTAATGAACAACGACTCAACATGGATCAGAAAAAGGCTTATGACACAATAACATAAAGCAGAAGAAACCTTGGATTACAAACTGTTTTTTCTGGATGCTCCTGGCGGCACAAGCAAATCATTTTTGATTAATTTGCTACTTGCCAAAGTAAGATCTGATAGAAATATTACTCTTGCTGTTGCATCCTCTGGGATCGCAGCCACACTATTAGTAAGATTAAGAACAACACATGACACGTTTAAACTTCCCTTAAAAGCTTGCAATAATGATATTAATGTATGTAACATTTCAAAACAAAGCAGGACCGCTAAATTATTAAAAAGTGTTCATTTATTTTTTGGGATGAGACAACAATGTCACATGAAACATCGGTCGAAGCACTGGACAGGACATTGTGTGATATCAGGTGTGCTAACTCGCCTATGAGTGGCTGCACATTTTTTTTTCTGGAGAGTTTCGCTAAATCTTGCGTGTTGTAACTAGAAGAACAAAAGTTAACGAGGTAAATGTTCCTCTCAAAAGTTCATGCATTTGGTGAGAAATGACAACCTTATCACTTAAAACCAATATGAGAGTTCTTTTGTCTTCAGAAGATTATGCCCTTTTTGCAGATTTATTTCTTAAAGTTGGGAATGGGGAAATGTTGTTGACTGATGGAAAAATCCACGTTACTGATGATTTCTGTGTTTTGTTAGAAGTTTTCAGGAATTAATTGTTAAGGTTTATATAGATGATATACATGCCGATATCAATCAGCTTCGCAATAAATGTCTTGCCTGGTTTAAGGAAAGGACAATTTTATCACATACAAATGACCATAATCAGAAAGCCAACAACTTGGTATTATCTTTACTTGATAACCTAGACCAAGTTTATTATTCAATGGACACAGTTGGGGATAGTGAGGAAGCTGTTCGTTATCCAATTGGATTTTTAAATTATCTTAATCCATCTGGTCTTCCTCCACACAAACTAATTTTAAAAGTTGGTGCTCCTATTATACTATTACTTAGTTTAAACCCTCCAAAACTGTGCAGTGGCACTCGATTACAAATAAAAAGTGAAAAATTCTTTATTGAGGCAGTACTTTTAACTGGCTCTGGTGCTGGAGAATCAGTTTTATTACCAAAGAGATCCCTCTCATCCTAACAAATTTACCGTTTTTCCTTTAAAAGTGTTCAATTCCCAGTTAGGCTCTGTTTTGCTACGGCAATAAATAAAGCCCAAGACAAACGTTTCACACTGTTGGAATTGACTTAAGCGGAGAAATTCTTTCTCATGGACAACTTTATGTGGAACTTTCTAGAGTTGCATCCAAACAAAATCTTTTTGCCTCGGTACTAGAAGGAAAACAGCCAATATATTTTACAAAGAAATATTATGAAGTAAGCCGAATTTTATTTTCATATCAGATTATACATAGTTGATAAACAAGTGCGGAACAGTGGGTACAATGACTTATTTGAATATTTTTTAAATTTTAATACAGCTTTTCTATTTTATATTTTTAGTGCATTGTTTTGTCTATGAACATATAGTTTGATCCTTTTAACAATTTAAATATTTCTGTGTGTGTGCTATAAAAATTGTTTTGTAGTTATTTTTGATGATTTCTAGATATATATTTTTATGTTTGTTTGATGTTGCGTGACATGACCTTGTTTATTGATAATTTAAGAAATTTATTGCATTAATAACCATAAAAATTGTTGAATATTAATAAAATCTTAATTTTATGTATAAGTTACATATATATGTATAAAAAATGAGGAGGGCAATTATTGAGCTAAAGAAATCTTTTCTCTTGAACAAGTATAAAGAAGAAGCTGAAATGTGAACCATGTAGAGAGATTCTACCACGTTTTCCCATTTATTTCGAATAATGATAATGAATGAATTTACTTGGACAGTTTTGCAGCTTTCACCTAGCAATTCAAGATTCAATAAAAGGTCAGGAATATCGGAAAACTCATCCAGTTTCAGCGTTACTCGCGATTCTGGAAACCAATAGACTACAATAGAAAAATAAATATTACTTTCGGAGTGGACTTCAAATGAAAACTTTGTTAGGTAAAAGATAAATTATTTTGTCGAGAATATTTATTAACTGAATTCAATACTAATAAGCTCTTTGAATTAACAATGCAAATGATATGAAAATGTTCTACTTAATAATTCATTGAAATGAGTATTTTCTCGACAATAAGTTTAATCCCTGATTACGTAATATATTTCATATAAATTTAGAAAACTAATTTGAATTTTAAAAGTTGGCATTTAACAAGGAAAAAAACTAAGCTTCGGGAAATTGATGATATTATATTGAATAATATTACTGGAATCATTTCTATGTTCACCAATAAAAGTATTTAATTCTGTATTATTCTAGAATAAAACTAATGATAGAATTTTTCTCTTTTTGAATCAAAGAGTCCTGATTCCGAGACCACAATTCGAAGGAATATTTCCTGTAACCATCTTTACACATTTTAAATCTGTCATCGTCCTACCTCTTTTTTTTATGCCTTTTGAAATAAAACAAATGCTATTTTGAGCTGTGGTCAAATGATAAGGGCAATAACTTGGCCTGCATTCTTCATTCCAAACTTCTGCATTTTAATAATAGAAAAACGTATCAGCCACATTGCCAGATTTAAAGCCAAACAAGATTGATCGATTTTTTAAAATTATTGATAAAGTGTCATTTTTTACGCTTTTTTAAACAAATTTAATCATTTGAATTCAAATGGCTCAAGCGTTATTTTAGACATATCATCAATTTGATGTTCCTTGATTTTGGCAATTAAAAAAAAAGAATATGTTATAAGAAGACAATGTTATAAGATAAATTATTCAAATTTTTTAAAATAAAATAATATATTTTTATTTTTTGAAACAACAAAAGGTCCCTTGTATACAGTGAATAATTATACATATCACTTATTGTGAGCATGAAAGGCTAATAAATATTAATTCTTATATCAAATTTATCTTCATTTGCATTCTGATAAGTTGAGCCCCTAGTGCCATTTCCCCCCAATCTTGCTTTTCTGACAAATTATCTTTTCGGCGCAAACGAGATTCTTCTATCCCAAACAAAATGTTTTTCTTAAATTATTTAATCTTTCATTGTGTATTTGTCTTTATTTTTCGTTAGAACGAAGAATAAGATTTTAGCTAATTAATTAAAATATGAACGAATTATTTTTTGATGAGTTTTTTCAGCATTAATGGTTTACCGTATAACTTGCGTAATATAACATACTTTTTAATTATTTATTCTTTATTTTGATAAAAGGAAGTATTAGGGAACCTTTTTTCCCCTAAAGTATTAGGAAAGTTTGAAAAAATAAGAAATAAAAGGTTTTCAGGATATCATATTTTATGTGC
>JAPMOR010040352.1:0-38505 GCA_026543865.1 Argiope aurantia
AATTTTTTAGATTCATCAATAAAGAACGTATTGTGGAACATCTTATCGCAAATATAAAAAATAGTAATTTTGTGAATTAAACTGTTTAATAGCACCTCTCTATAAATATCTACCTATTAGCTACGGACTACTGCAACGTTTTCAACTTCATTGTAAGTCCCCATTGGCGATATTAGTGATTTTTTTTTTATTTACCTCATCTCACAGCGCAGAACCAACCAATTTTTCAAATATCACCAATGGGGACCTATATCAAAGCTGCTTCATTTTAAATTATACTTGAGAAATAATGGTAGAACATTCTGATTAATTAGCTGGGCTTCAAACAGATCGAAATTAATACGCAATGAATACTGGTGATGCTCCTGTAGTTCGGAAAAAAATTTTCTGTACACAAACGCTTTACAAAAAATTACTTGAGCTCATTTATTGAAGTAATAAATTTCTATGATATTCTCTGTGCAATAGAACGACGAAAGAAGTTAAAATTACGAAGTAGTTCCTTTAAATTTATATCTGATCCACTATGATTAATGTATCTTGTTTCATTATATATGTAAAAAAATGTATCAATCCATTCTTTTTCTCTATTTTTACGGTTCCCCTGATAATGATACTTCCTGTTTTGCTGACTTAACGCTCAATGAGAAGATTCAGTTTCTGCTTCTTTTCTTTTAAATTAGCTTCTATCTGTGCTTCAAAAGTATTACTAATCTTTCAAGCACAGGTAGCAGTTTGTTAAAATGAAAAAATAACCATTACTACGTTCTGAAAGGTCATCTCCGAAGCCCAAATTATTGGTAAGCTTTACCATATCATGCTTGTGCATAAAAATTCATCTAGATCTGTCTCATCAGTATATAAATATTATACAAATATAGGAAAGATTTTGGCTTCAACGATGCTACTAAGATCCATTTTGTTATCGAAGATGCGTTGCAGTCTCACAGTTCTTACTCCAGGCAAGGGCCTCTACTTTCATTTCTATGCAGTTAGCTCCTAAAACAGTTTCTTTTAAAGATTATATTATTTTATACTTTAAAATTTATTATCATTTATTAAAAAACTTGAATTTTTTTAAACATTTTCTCGCTTTTGTTATATTTTGGAGGAATGTTAGTTACACAGTACAATTGGTTTTTTACTGGAAGTAATGTTTCAGCGACGAAATATTTTATTTGCAATAACAGGGCCTGCTTCAGAAGGAAGCAAGTATGCGATCCCTTAAGCTTCCGTCATCTAAGGGACGCTCGATCCTAAGAAGGTAGATTTCACAAGAAAGTACTATAAAAAATATAAAACATAGTCTTTAAGTCTTATATATCATTCTTCTCTTAATACTTCGTAATTTTTTTTTCGTTACTTTCATCTTTCAAAGGTATAGTCTATTTGGAAAGAATGCATGCGTATTTTTCCAAATAATTATGTCTGATTAATAAAAATTTCGTGTTGTCTTCCTTTCGTCAGTTTTTTAGAAAATATACGAATTCAATTATTTGACACAAAAAATATTAACTTCTTCTTCAAAACCGATTAAATATTCAGGAATTTCCGAAATTATAGAAATTGCTTTCACATTCATTTTCCATTAAGATTAAAACGATGACTGAGCAAATATTTTCTACTTATATAAAGTAATAAATGTATATACACTAACTAATTTTTCGTGATAAAAATCGTTTAACAGAGTGAATACATTTTTTTTTCTATTACATTTTTTCAAGATATATATATCACTAACATAGTTGTATTTGTAAGAAACAACTTTTATTTACTTATCAAGGCACTGGATCCCAGACAATATACATCTCGGATGTATTTGCTAACATATGCGAAATATTATTAAAAAGAAATGAATCATTTATGTTTAACATCTGCAATTTTTCTGAATAAAGTCTGTTACCAAAAATTTAATTCAATAAATTTAATGGCAAAGTTTCCTTAAAGACTATGTTTGTTTCCAAGTTCATGACTCAATTTGTCTGTCTTTATATTGTAGAGGTATCAAAATTAAGACATCTTTGATAAGATCTTTCATTTGAAGGGATAGAAGTTTCGCCAATGAAGTTGACAAAATCATAGCTATGGCGGCGTATTCCATTTTCCAAATAGTATGAGGAGCATTTCGACATTCGAATAAAACTCTTTTTTGAAAGAAATCACCAAACATAAGTGATTGGCTTTATTTCACAGATTAGCTGCCTTTGGCGACCAGCCGGTTCGCCAATCTTAATGTTCGTTAAAATTTTAAAAATTAAATATTTTATGCAATTTCTACTTTAATAACTTTTTCATCAAAATATTTTAAAACTTCAAATTTTGATAGTCATATAATTCACTCATAATATTATAAAGACCTTCAGTCATAACGTAATATGTATCTCTCTAAGTTTCTGTTAGCTCCCGTAGAATTTATGCTTTAAATTAAAGTGGAAAGGATGAATCTGCAATTAATATAATAATATTTTTTTCTGAAACAAAGCATTTTTTTTATAAAATGATTACTGAAAACAGAGTCACTGAGCGTTTAAATTTTATGGGCACTAAAGTATATATATCTTAATTTATGTAATATCTCAAGAATTTGTCAATAAAAGTTTCTCAGATTCATCATGAGCAGATAGATTAATTAACAATGTTTAATTTTAAATTCATCAAACACTAAGAAAATAAACAGAATCGTTTAAAATAATCGGTCGAAAACAGGTTAAAATAAACTACTTAAAAAGCGATATACTTAAAACTATAAGTATATACAAAAAATATATAACTTACATAAATATAATTTAATTACAAAAGCACACAACTAACCTAAAAATAATTTAAATCCGAATCCGTTGAAAATCCGTTGTCAATAATCAGAACACAATGCGCATGCGTGAATTTTCAACGTCAGTTACGGTAACGCAAATGCGTGAATTTTTCTACGCCAGTTGGGGTAACGCTATGCAAATTAGAAATTTTTAATTTCCTTTATTCTGTTTTATTTTAATTCAAAAGTACTTCAGAATGAATCTGAAAGAACGATTAATTCATAATATTTAATTTTAAATGCATCAAACATTAAGAAAATAAACAGAATCGTTTGAAATAATCGGCCGAATAATGTTAACCCTAGCCTCATTAGTGTTGGAAAAAAACTATAGTCTTACTCATTTGGCGGTGGGGAAAATGAAAAGATTTTTTTAGCGGGAAAGTTAATTTTTAATTAATAATTAAAATTCTAATTCAAAATTCAAAAAAAGGCACCCCAGGTGCACATTCCTGACCTCCAAGGTATACATGTACCAAATTTGGTAGCTGTAAGTCAAACGGTCTGGCCTGTAGAGCGCCAACATATTCACACACACACATTGAGCTTTATATAAGTATAGATTGAATGTGCTGGGCTTGTTCCTCTTTCGTTAAGTTGGCATTTATACGTTAGAAAGATGCCGGGATTTCAACGCATTATTCATGTTAAAGAATACATGATAAAAGTTATCTTGATGACTAGTAATATATGATCGAATATTCCATTTTGATTAAAATAATCGGTGACACACTAAAGTAAACAAGTAATCACCGGAAGGGTTGTAACATACATTCTTTTTATCTTTTCTATCATATTTAAAGCAAATTTTAAGCTGTCTGTCTAAGTCTTCATGGCTAAGGGTTTGTAATCATGAGTTTCTAACAATTGTGAATTTCTAACATTCATTTAAATTATGAACTTTTAATGTTCGAAACCAAGAGATACAGATATTTTGAAAAAGTATGTATGGACATTGAGAAGTTCTTTGATTTATTAATATAGCCTATGAATTCTTCAGCATATGAAAAGAATTAATATCCTCATCATATATAAAATATTCTTTTATGGCAGTCATAAATGATAATAAATTCATAGATCTAATATATGCATATATAATTAAAACTTGAGAACAGATAAGATTCAATTAATGCATTACATTTTTAAAATATCGTTAAAAGTTTCAACTTTAAACGAAATTAAATAATTAAAGACATAAAAAAGTCTCTAATTTTTGGTTTGTTTAGTTATATTTAGGTGAATGATTGTTAATATTAGCGGAAATTAATGAAATTTTGTTAAAGCGAAAGTTTTAGAAGTGTATGGATGAGAATACATGAAGGTAAAGTTGGTGAATTGGGTTATACATCAAAATGATTGGTTTTTCGGAAAAGAAGTAAGCATCGAAAATTAACAACAAATTCTTTCTCTCCCATCCACCGATTTTTCTTTAAAGCATGAAGAATCTCTTTTCAGATTGATCTTACTTTTCTAGAACGAAATTTTACAGAACGGGAAAACTGGGACATTACAGATTAATAGGAAAAACAAATTCCTGTTAAGAATAAGAAGAAAAACTCTTCGAGCAATAGTCTTTCATTTCTTGGATTAGATATTAAAAATTAAAAACAAAATGTTACAGAAAAAAAATATTCGGAAATAATCATTTTTTATGCCGAAACAAATATATAGAAACTAATAAAACTAAATGTGAAAACTAATAAACAATGAAACTAATAGACTAAAACTAAAGGAAATTAAACATAAAAGAAATTAAATTTCTATTTCGCTTATTTTAATATATTTCAGGGCGAGTAATATTTTATAAATTATGTCTTGCCAACTTAATTCTAAGTTGTTATGATCTGATAGTATAGACAACGAGTTCGTAATTGCCAAGATCAATGTTCGAAAAGACATTTTGGCTTCTTTGGCATAAAGATTAGCTTTTGAAAATAAAATAATCGGCAAAGAAATACTCCAGTAATCGCGGACACTGATTAAAATACAATCCTTTTATTGTTAATCTTACAAAAATTGTTAGTAATTTGCTTGAAGTGTAAGTGTGTGGAAAAAATATACATTCAATATAAAATAAATGTTTTGATGGTTGCTATTACTGAAGGTAAATTTATATATCTGTTAGCTCATTGATCTATTTTAATGAATAAAAACTCGAGGAGTAATATATTTAACTTTTTGCATTTGTCCTATGAATATTTAAAATTTTTAAAGATTAAGATAGTAATGCAATCTTGTAACGAAAGAATGAAGTCTATTTCTCTAAGTCGAAAGAGTTTTTCATCAAAACATTTAAAAATAGTGCAGTTTTGTTATGCTTGTAATTAATAGAAGGATGAAATTCTTATTTTAATTTCAACAAATTTCATTATGCAAGAAAACACTTATTCATACTCAAGAAGTTATAATAAAATTGCTTTTATATTTTATTGACGATATACGTTGACATCAGTTTTGTTACTGAAAGATTATGTCAATACAATAGAGAGAATTTAAAACATGCAAGAAAAATAAGTCAAAGCTAACAAATTAGAAGAAGAATAAATCCTCATAAAATAACTAAATCTTGAAAAATCGCTAGAATGAAATCTATTTCTCTAACTAAATTTTTTTTCACTTGCAGCGATGAACTTTAAATTAATTTCGCGTTGTGTTCAGATTGAAATCGATAAAAAAAAATTAAGAATTCGAGTTTACTTTCGTTATCTAAGGAAAACTTATTCACATCTAAGATTTTACTTTTAATGATCAGTCTTTTATTTTATTGAAGGAATACTCTCTCAATGCCTTTTTATTGGAAAAATTATGTTCAATGCAAAGTGTAAATTTGAATCAGGTCAGAAAACTTAATCAAAGCTGATACATTGAAAAAAAATTCCTTATAAGACTGATTTCAAATTTAAAAAAAATAGCTTTTATGTAATTATTCTAGGTAAACTTTTCATAGAAGTAGAAAAGAATGAATTAAGTTATAATATTTTTTTGAAAAATGCATTAAAAATATTCATGATCACAAAGGAAAAAAAATGGAATTTAAATATATGAAACGTTAACTCTATTTCTAGAAATTTTTTCATACTGCTGAAAAAATTCGAAGTCAGAGGAAAAAAAAAAGATCCTTATAAAATTGAATTATCTAGGTTTAAAAGTGTGTCCTGTCGAAGATTCACTGAATATTTTATCGTAAAAATTTGAAAATTATGTGCGCGGGATAACGTTGAGAACTATGTGCGCAAGATAAAATACAGCTCTTTTATCATAACATTTCGAAAGATAGTCTCTATGAGTCTTGGCTGATATAAGCATTACATCGAGAATATACTTCGATGATTGATATTATTATTGAACGTAGACTTACATATCGGTCAGCACATTAATCTTCATTTAAGAAATTAAAATGTGAGAGGTATCATTTTTAAGATTTATTTGATAAAATAATTTGGACAATTTTAAACTTTAACAAAAATTCAATTTTGGAACGTCAACATAAAGTTTATTTTTCTAGATTTGAACAATTTTTTCACCTAAAGGTATCAATTTTAAATTAGTTTAATTCTTTTTTGTTTCTAAATCATTAGAAAATTGATATTTTGTGTTGATTTCAATATCTAAGAAATGCCTAACCATTAAAAGAATTTCTTAAAAGATCACTTCTATATTTTATTGAAGGAATATTTCATCATCACCTTTGTCATTGGAAAATTTATATTCAACCTGAAGAGTGAATTTGAATCATATTAGAAAAATTAATCAAAGCTAATAAATTGGAGGAATATATATTACATATATCAAATGGATAAAATATTAACATTTCTTTAAAACAGATTATGAAAAGAAAATAATGAAATTTTATTATTCAAAATTTCTATTCTATTGAATAATATTTCTATTCATTCCTATTGAATTCAAATTTTATCAAAGCATTAAAATAAATAAAAAAACCTAAGGAAAATAATGCCTTATATAATCAATAAAACAGTTTTCATGAGAATTAATCGAAGCAGGATTTTTATTAAATGAATAAAATCTAAACGTATTCCTGAAAAGCAGAATTTAAATTCGAGAAGTAACAAAAAATAATTAGTAGACATTTTATTCTGAAAAAATTCTAAGTTCCAAAAATCAGAAAAACACTCAAAAAATCTTCGAAAAGAAAGATAAGCCTTATCTGTCTTCGAAGGGTTTGGGGAGGGGTGAGTTGCAGGAAAGGGGTTTCACTATCAACCATTTCATCCGGGGTCAACTGAGATCATTTTGGCCCAGAACTCTCCTTTTCTCCCTACTATCGCGCATTACCAACTGATCATTTAACTTTATAAGAATTGAGATTTACTCCATTAGTTCTTTTACCAAGTCCAGTCCATCTTGCATATAATTCCTAAAAAGAATCAGAGAGAGGCAAATAGACTAACTCACCTCTCTTGAATTTTTAATTCTCTTGCCATGATTAAAAAATAGGCATAAGAATTTTATTTGTCTGCAATAGTCAAAGATACACGATAGATCTTTCTAAATTTATTTTTAGTTTTTGCAGATAATCTATTACTGAATTACTCAGATTTAAGAGTAATGGTATCTCATCTGATCAAGAAGATTTTAGGACAGATACAGGATCTTTACCTTCGCGTTTATACATGAGTTGATATAGGGATACCCCAGTAGTACAGTTAGGTACTTTACGGTACGCAAAAAGTAAATATGTAATATGCTTATCCCAATCGGCAGAATGTGAGTTGAATACATGATTTAACATCTATTTAAACCCTGTGTTCCATTTTCCCACTAAACCATTCGATGCTGGAATGGGAAAATGGGGACTTGCTTCTAGCCCATCTTCAGAATCTTTTGTCATTTGCGACATAAAGTTAGTGCCCTTATCACTACAAATTATTTCTAGGATTCCGGTATACATGAATATTTCAAAAAGGTATCACACATAGTTTTATTTTAAAGATTTTTTTAATGGCACTTCTTCTAATCATCTAGCATTTTGATCAATTAAACATAGATAATATTTATGCCTTTTCTCCGAATGTGGTACAATTTTTCCAATTAAATCTACGTTTACTATATGGAAAGGATATGGAGCTGTAACGACTAGCGCAATAAGAAATTTATCCGCCTATCTCTCCGTACTTTTTAGTCGACATTTTCCATATGTTCTGCAATACTTTTCTATATCTTTTAGAAACATTTGACTTCTAAAAAGATAGTTTAATTCCTTCTCTATTTTATCTCATGTCTAAATTATTTTCATGATGAGCAGATGGTGAACTTTATCCCGATAACTTTCAGATGATACTCACTGATGCACGCGGTTCTCACAAACTTTATCCCCGTGAAATAATAACTCATCCCGTAAAAAGAAATTATTCTTTTTTACACTAGCGTCTTTAAAGGCGTTCTTTAATGTTAAACCTTTTCTTTGCATTTCTCGAAATTTATTATGATCTAAATACTCTTCTTTACTGCTAGACTATCGCTTTCAGGGATTAACTCTAAAATCTGAACCACTTTCCCCATCTAGCTGCAAAACTGAATAGTCGTCCGACCTTGAATTATTCTTCATTTTTTTTTCTTTCCCCCATTAGAGAGTCGTTTTTCTAGCGCCAAAATATTCTCTACTTTAGATAAATCATCATTTCGCAATATCTAAGAAGAAAAAGTTATTGATATATAATATATCCAACGTAATGAAATAAGGAAGGTGTAGTTTATCTGTCAATGTGAATATAATGTTAATGCTATAAAATAGACTATCTCCTGATTTTTCATAATGTATCGACAATACTGTCAATTTTTCTTCAACTTTTTCTTTAAAAGTTGATTCTAATAATAACTTTCCCATCTCCCCGAGTTCTACATTTGGAATTGATGTAGTATTTTAAATAGAAATATCTACGCCATTATCAATTATTACATCTACCTCCGATACAAATAGAAATCTTTTGTATGGGATATATATTAATTTTATTTATGTTTTCAGAACGATGTAAATGTTTAAAATTTACTTGAAATAGAATCGCAGTATTATAACGAAGTTTATTAATAGAGAACTGCGATTTTCTTTACACTTCATTACTTGCCTTATTTAATTGTGCATATTTATTCTTTCTATTCGGGTAATTTTTCGCTAAATGTGAGTTACTAGAGCAGATGTAACATTCGCACATTTTCGAAGCATACTTGTTTTCATTTGTAAATTGGTATTTTCTTAAAATCGATAGAAAGCATTTATTATTTTCATTTGTTTGTTGGCTATAAACAAGTCGTTTTTCATTTTATTTCATCGAAAGACCTACCTTTCACGGTAATCCAAGTATAATATCCTTTGACTAATCTTTTGGGTTTGAGTCACTTTTCTTCTTCACAAACTGCAACTTAAACAGAAATCTTATCATCTAAAGTTTCAAAAATTTTATCTGATATGATCAAATTTATCAGTGAATCAAAATCATTCGTTTTACAAAAGTTACAATAGTGCTACCAATTCGATCGTAAACGAGATGTATATTGTTAATGAGTTTCTAATGGGTATCTTTTAGTTTGCTTAAAATTATGTGAACAAACAAACAGAAAGGATTCATAATCGTTTAAAAGTAAGGTTTTAATTTTTTCATAACTCTTTAAATCATTTTTATTTTATATATACACCAATATGTTTGCAGTTTTATCCCCTATTAATTTAAGCAGGAAATCTGACTTACATTCCTTCGGAACATTTTTATACTTGAAAGCTAAGCCAGTAAGATATTCCGGTTCGTCCAAAAAATTGTATAAACCGGTTGAACAATAGCAACTTTGGAAATAAATTCCTGCGTAATTACTTTTAATTCGGCCAATACAGCCAATCTCCCAGTATTTGCCAGGTATTCGAGGATTCTTCTTAATCAGGATCCCCGCTTATTTCATAGTTTGTGTGCTAAACTTTAACACGGAACATCTCATTCACATATTCTTCTTAAGGACAATAACAAACAATATTAGCCAATGAAAATGGATCGCTTACATTCTTTAAGAATATATTATTTTAAATTGAAATTGGACAAATAATACCGTTGAACAGTAAAAGTAATAGAAAGGCATGGTAGCATTATCATTTTTGCTGTTACGTCATCCTTTAAGTCATTTCGGCAGCCTCGTATATATATAAAAAAAACATTTAGGGTGGTACGTTTTAATTAACCACAGCTATAATAATGGAATCGAATAACTCAAATCTTTTCTGGTTGGTTACAACGGCATTTTACTTCGATTTTTTCCTCCATTCGAATAGCATGGCGTGATGCGTAAAGTTTCAGAAACGTTAACATAAGGAATGCTTTCTATTATGAACGTAAAATATCTTAAGAGTCCAACAGAAGATGATAATTGTCAGGGAAATAAAGCATGTTAAAGACGGGTAAGAAAAAGCGGGTAATACTTTTCTCCAAAAATTAATTTTTCTCACAAATCAAAAACTTTTAATGTAGCGTCTAATCCTTACGCTTAGCATTCATAAAAGCATAGTATTAACTATATCAAAAAAGTGAAATTTTATAAATAATTTGTAAAATATAAAATACTGAACAGATTTTCTTCAAATTTTTTTCGCAAATACAATGAAGAATTAGAATGGTTTTAGAGAATATTTCATGGTAGTTGATTGAACAATTAATTTTTGTTAAATAAAATATAATGTAAATAAAATCTAATGTAATGTAAAATCTAATATAAAAAATTATTTTATCTTTAATGATGCGATTCCTATTAAAATATGGCATATATTTTAAATTATTTTATATATTTACCTCAAGATACCACCCTCAATGCTTAGTTAAATTCTGTATCATTCTTTAATTTTTTTTAATGCACGGAAGTCAAATAGCTTTCAATGGTTTTTAAAAATCATTTAGTATAGTCAGTATTTTTTTATGATATAATTAAATATTTTTTCTTAGTTTTTCCGCTAAACTTTTAGAATGTACAATGAAAATTTCTTACATATTAATTCACTTACGCTTTAAATTAATGCTAATTCCTTTCCTGAAGCCAATTTTGAAAAAAAAAATACAGCACATATTTGAGAGTAGCAATATTTTATAATCTTCATTCAAAGCTCAATTTGTTCAGTAATATAAAATTTGCGTTATAACTAAAATAACATGCATGAATAGTAAAAAATGTATTTTGATAATATTTTTTCAAGCTATTAGAAAGAAAAGTTCTAATTAAATGAAGTTTGATTCGATAAGTAGTTAAGAAGTAACATACTTAAGGAATCTTGAAATATATCCTATATTTTCGTTTCAGTACCTTTTATAAAAAAAATGCTAATACTTTAAATTTTAAAAAATAATAAAATTTAAAAAGTATGAATTAATTTTTTTAATTTAAATGAATTTAATAAACAATACTTAGACTTGTTTCTATTATTTCTCAGTACTGAAAATTGTTTTATCGCTTCTCTAATTTTCCTTGGAGAATCTATAATCAACTGAGACACGCTCAAGAGCTTCTATTCCGGTAGCTTCTAGCAAAAGAATTTCACAAATGATAAAAGCTTATAATGCTAAATACAGGAATATATTAAATTCTAAAAGCAGAAAACGTTCAGATAAGTTTAATTTCAACCTCACAGAATTTAGAGAAGCTAGACGTTTATTTTGCTAACTTGTATAAAATATAAGTGCCAGTTATGGAATAAAAGGTTCTAAACGATCAATGCTCTAACAGGAAAATGGTTATAGGTAATATTGATATTGCTACCCTAACGCTTTGAGGAAGACAGAGGGCCGCGGTGGCCTGGTGGTAAGGTCTCGGTTTCGGAACCGGAGGGTTTCAGGTTCGAGACCCGATTCCACCAAAGAACCGTTGTGTAAGGGGGTCTGTTGCACGTGAAATCCGTCCTGACCAAATGTCCTCCCCCTGGTGTGGTGTGGAGAGGGGGGTGCCAGCTCAGGTGTCGTCCTCGTCATCTGACCGTGGTTCAAAATTACGAGGTCCGTCCCAAAATAGCCCTAGTGTTGCTTCAAACGGGACGTTAATATAACTAAACTTGAGGAAGACAGAAGCAAGAAAGAATAAAGAACTACAGAGAATAGTTAAGTTTAATCAAGAATGGGCAAAAAATACTAACGCATCAGAAACGATTAATGGCAACAATGACAACGCTGAAGAACAACAGTGTTCTTTACAAAAAGAGAATTAATTTAGTGGCTAGACCCTATTCCTCCCAATCTCGACAGTGCTAATCCGCCAATGTAATTATTAGGTCAAAACTTAACACAAAAGGAAACCCTATTTTTTTTCTCACTCTCTCTCACTAATTTTTCATATTAACATTGTAAGATGCTAGCAAAAATTTAACATTCATGCTCAATATAATTTGTCTGTTACTAATCCATCATTTCAGTCGAAGCAGAAGATAAAAGGCCGAAGAGCCTAGGCGCTTCCGAAAACAACCCCACATCATTGGCATTCTAAGACCTACCTCACTCCTGGCCAAACAATGTTCATCGGAACCACAAGTTATTGTCAATCGGAGATGGCTCTCCTAATGTTTTTCTTTGTGTCCAGATCCATTAAATAGACAAGAAGCATGAAACTACCAAGTGCCTATGCGGTTTAATATTATGTTAAAACTTTATGCAGAAGGCATCTGAAGCTGAGCCAAATAGTATAGGGGACTCAGTTATCGACTCTCCCTGGCTGTCTCGTCACATGCAAGTAGTGGGAAGAACTGTGTGACTGGTGGCTGAATTAGCTGAAAATATCTGTGGTCCAATCGCAAGAGAAGAATACATAAGAGCAAAAATTGAGTCACGTGTGAATATGCCAACATTTAATTTAAAAAACAGTTTAATGTGGCAATGAAGTAGAAACAAACATTTTGCAGCTGTAACATTTCTAATCATTAAGGATGCAGAAGTAAGAAACGCAAAATTGGACATAAAAATATTATTTTTATTATTATATCTATTAATTTTGTATATATTAATTTTTTACAATTGTAATTGTAATTTTACAATGTGCCTTTAAAATCATCTTTTGTAACATTATATGAACGAAAAATTCATGAAAATATTTTATCTCCCAAAACATTTGAAAATCAAACATCTTATAAATTGCATCCCAAATATATGTGAAAAAAATCATTTACACTTGAGATTTATTTATTACTTAGTGTTTCTTATTTCTTTTATAAAGCATTAAAATGCTGAGCATTTTATTAGATGCAAACAGTATTTACAGAATTTGACACACATAAAAGGACCATTAAATACTGTACGTAATGTTTAGGGCCATTAAAAGACTGACGTAGACGAAATTCTATAAACTAATAACAGAGAACATAAATACGCTTTTAAAATCTTGATATATAAACTGTTGCCTGTGGCATTTTGTAATCATTGTATCCTCACTCATTTTTTTTCTAATGAATATTGAAAAAACAAATAGCTCTACCAAACACTCAAAGCTCAATAATATACATATCACAGTGATATATCATTGTTAGCATAATTTTTACAATTTTTACAAAATTTGCTTTGTTTTGCTGTGGTTTAATTTAAACTGTTTAGAAATTTAAATGTTTAACCTAAACAGCAATTTAGAGTTTGAAATTATTTAATTTGTTTTAAAAAAATTACCTTTGTATATATATATATATATATATAGATATATATATAACTTGTATATTTATGGGTTGATTTTTTAATGGTTATTTATTGAAGAAAGTGCTTTAATAGAAATATTGTAATAATTATTTAAACGTTTTTGCTAATTTTTTATAGGTGCTGTCGGCATTGAGTGTTACTGAGATGAAAAAGAAAAAACTGCTTACATCAAAAAGGTCTGTTTATTTCACTTTTGTTTTGATATTTTTTAAAATTCAAATTGTGCTACTTTGTAGATTATTCTATATAAATGTTGAGAAATGATTTGCATAATTTTAAGATAAATATTCTGTTTTCACCCATCATTTTTATTTTGCATTTTCATTTTCTGTACTATATTGCTTTACATTATTCTATAAGTGAGGATATTTTCCTTCAAGTGACTTTTTTTCTTTGCATTGGTTTATTATCCAGTGAATAGTGTCCATTCAAAATATATTTTATTTAATTAATGAGCTCCTTCAAAGATATTATGACTTCATTTATGTCACATTTGGGAAAATCTTTCGCAAAAGAAATCCTCATGACTTTTTCAACCAAATTTAAATTTTTAATTAGCAATATATTTTATTCTGGATTACTTTTCACATAAAATCTTTTCCAAGCAGAGTGTTTATGGTTATTTTAATTTTGATTTTAAGAAAATTTGAAACAGAAATAAAAAGTTGTTAATGATTGTAAGCCCCTGGAATTTATTTGTACTGTAATCACTTCTTCATTGAGAGTAAGAATAGATATGTCTGAATTTTTTTTCACTCATTCCTATCTGATTTGTTCTAATAATATTCTTTCTATGTTGAAATTATTTTTTGTATTAACTTCATATCTTCATAAAATTTCTGAATTGTAGGGATTGTAAAAGCATGATTTATTTATGATTACCATCTCATTTTATTTATATCTTGAATAATCTGATTGATTTTATACCTTTCATAAAAGATTCTTTCCTTTAATATTGTTTCAATATCTTGAGAAATCTTCTTATTGAATAATAAAATAAAACTTGTTATTTAATATTAAACTTCAGGAATAATTCCATGAATTTTAAATTGAATTTCTTCTTTAATACTTTTACTTTTGGCTTCTTAACCCTTAAGTGGGGACAAATTCATTTTCAATAGCTTTTTTCTGTTATGTCTTGTTATTGGACGTATGCCTTCCTTTCTTTATAAGCCATTTTACACTCTGAGAGATGAAGAATATCCTGCGAAGTTAGTTTTTAGTTTTTAATCAATTTCATTAAAATTATTTGATGTCATTTTTTTTTCTTCTGGATTTTCTTTCACCTGAAATCTCAACGCAGAGGGAATAATTACACTAATTTTGCTACTTCCTCTTTTTAAACCATATTTTTCTGCAGGTTGTTTTCTCATACCCATTAAAGGAAATTTATAATAATAATTTCAAATGTTTAATTTTTGTTAAGGATTCTTGATATTTTTTTTCTTTGTTAATTTATTTTAAGAAATTGGGTTTATATTGTATTCTGAATTTCTTTCCCTGCCTGAAATCTCTTCAAGATAGTTTTAACTGTTTTCTTGGTAATAGCATTATTTCTTTATACCCTTTTATGCAAATTTTGAAACAAGAGTGAAATGTTAGTAATCATGCAAAGCATTCTGAATTCATTTTCGGTTTTTATGACTGCTTATATGAAAGATGAGATTTGCATCTAATTTTCAAAATGTAGTTTCCTCAATGTTTTATATCAAGCGAAAATAAATGAATGAATTTCCATATATGACAGCTCTACATATTTTCAAATTTAATCGGTCTTTCTATAGTGTTGTATAAACATGTCCTTCTTTTTAAGCAAAGTTATTTTCATTTCTATGTCGAGCATATATTTGTTTCATTTAATTTAGGGACAATTTACTCTTTATTAGCATTTGAACATGCATATTCTTTTTCCCATCCTTGAATCAGTTTTTGTGTTTACTTTATGTTTTCTCGAAAGTACTTTAATTTAGGAATACTGAAAACTTGGTTATTTCCATACTTTTCTATACTTTTTCTTTTCTCTTATTAATATTTTTTTGTTTTCAATGACTTTTTTGAGCTCTATGTTATTAATTCATGTCTTCCCTGTTCTCATTTAATTCTATTTAATTTAAATATAACGCTCAATCAATTAATTTGGTGTTTAGAGCAAATATAGTATACTTTATCGTTAATTTCTTGCCTCTGTCTATTACAATATTTCATTTTTCTCTTTCACCAAACAGAATATTTGATTTCAGTTTTTATTATCACCTAAATGTTCTGCTCATGAAAGTTTTTGCATAAAATAAATTATTTTTAAGGCTGCAGGACTATTTCTTTTGGGTTAAAATTTTAATAATTGTGATATATTTATGTAACTTTGTAATCTTATATTTCTTGCTTTTGATACTCCTGAAATATTTGAAAATCAAACATGTTTTCAATTGCACCCAAAAAATATGTGAAAAACATCATTTATGCATGGGATTTATTTATTACTGAATGTTTCTTATTTCTTTTATGAAGCGTTAAAATGCTGAACATTTTATTAGATGCAAACAGTATTTACGGAATTTTACACTCATAAAAGGACTATTAAATACTGTACATAATGTTTAGGGCCATTAGTATATGACATAGACAAAATTCTATAAACTCCTAACAGAGCACTTAAATATGCTTTTAAAATCTTGATATATAAATTATTGCCATGTGGCATTTTATAATCATTGTATCTTCTCCCTTTTTTTTTTTTTTTTTTTTTTACTACTGAATATTAAAAAACAAATGGCCATACCAAACACTGAAAGCTGAATAATATACGTATCACAGTGATATTATATGATTATTAGCATAATTTTTACAACAATTGCTTTAACTGTTTAGAAATTTAAATGCTTTTCCTGTTCAGCAATTTAGAGTTTAAAATTATTTAATTTATTTTTAAAAAATTCATTTTTTCATATATATTAGCTGACCTTTTTTGAAGAATGTAAGCAAGCATCAGATTTTGGATATCTGAATTAGTGAAAAAATTAGGAGAGAAAAAGTGTTTCCTAAAAATGTATTTTGGAATGAATTTGACATGCTTGTATATTTAAGATTTGATATTTCTAATTCTTATTTATTGAATAAAGTTTTTTTTGTAGAAATATTGTAATAATTACTAACACATTTTTTTCTAATCTTTTGTTGGTGTTGTCGGCCTTGTGTGTTACTGAGATGAAAAAGAAAAACCTTCTCACATCAAGAAGATCTGTTTATTTCAGTTTTGTTTTGATATTTCTTAAAATTCAAATTGTGCTAATTTGTAGATGTGTTTTATATAAAGGTTAAGAAATGATTTGCATAATTTTAAATTTGATATTCTGTTTTAACCTGTCATTTTCATCTTGAAATTTTGTATTCTATAGTGTAAAATAAAGCAATTTTCCTTCAAGTGGCTTTTTTTTTGCATGAATTTATTAATATATTTTACTAAATTTATGAGCTTCTCTTATATATATGTGTATTTTTAATATATTTTTATAGTATAAATATATATTATAAATAAATATATTATTCTTCTAAATTTTTGATATAATAAAATTTGTCTATACGCTGTTACCTCTTACTTTTTTCACAATTGTTGCTTATTTTAATTACTTCATTTTCTGAGTATAGTTTCATGACAGTCATTGTATTTTTATCTAGTTCTGTTCTTTGTACTGATTGAAATTCTGCATTTGTTATTGGTGCAATGACAAATTCAATTTCTGTAAATGATAATGCAACACTGTCTACTTTCTGGAGAACTGTGCAGGATTGTCTTGAAGGTTTTATAGCACAAACAGAAATACTTATTTTGATGTGATCTCTCTGAAAAGCAGAGTTTGAATATACTTCAATAACTGGCATGCTTTTTTTTTAAATTGAAAAGCCCTATGTATATTGTTTCTTTTAAATATCTCTGATTTTCTTGACTGCTTTCCTCAGTATTCCTGTAAATCTTTCTAAGCGCTGGATCAAGTAAGATACTATTATTAGGTCTATTTCCACAATGATATGTGTATGAAGGTACCAATTAGCTCAAAATAAGGAATGATTGTGTTCACAGAATCATCTTGGTGACTATCAAGATGCATTGGCACTTCTGAACCTATACACGCATTCATTTGAAATCTTTCTAGAATCTCCCTGATCATCCTTTCTTAATTATGATTATATCATGTTTTCTTTTCAATTTGTATTTTTAAGAAATTATTCTACTCTGCTATGTTCCTGGCTTGATATTCTTTCCTGAGTTTTTTTTTTCATAGATGATCAACCCATAGTAGCATCATTAAATTTTAGTTAAAGAAATGCAGAATTCGTTTTTCCTTGCAAAAGCGTTGAACCATTCATTCCATCAGTGAAAGCAATGCATTAATTTCTGAATCATTTCTTTCTTAATGTTAACGCTGTCCAAGGATTTGATATAGATATTAATATTATAGGTTATATTAATAAAAGAATAGAACATTTTGAGGATATATATTATATTATATTATATTAAAAACAAATACAAAAAGAAATTTTATAACAAAGCGTCAAACGTATTCCAGCTCAGAAAGCTATGAATATGATATAAATTGAGTTGTAAGCCAACTGTTGAATACTTCGATAGTCCTCTCCATAAAATTCGACATTAATATATTTTTAAATCAGTTCAATGTTAATCAGACTTCTTAAAGAAAGTTTAGACAAACTTTTTTCTTAAAACATTCATATATTTTATACCATATATCATGGTTTCATATATTTAGTATTTTTATATTTAAACCGTACCTTTATCTTTGTTAAAATCATTTTATAAAATAAATTTTCTTTTGGTGTATTTACCACGTCATCTCACTTTTGCGTTGCTTATTCAGTCAGTTAGACTGAAATTTCTTTGTGGTGTGTGATCTTTCATCTCTTGAAGAGTGCTTATGTTTTGAGTACTGAGACCAATATAAAAGATTTTCCTTCAGTTTAGAGAACTACTGGTAGTGTGAGAAAGATAATCTTTTCATTGACTTGACTCTTCTTATTTCACCTTTTACATATCAAGGCAAGAAAAAAAGTTTTTAAAAACCGTCTTTTCAAAGATAAATTTGTATTCCAGAAATGACATAAATTTGTTTTCAAATGGCTTCAGCTTATTGTTGCTTTTTTACTTGTGGTTACTTTTTAATAGAGAATTTATCTATTGTATTTGAACATTATTAGTAGTAAATTTTTTTGTTATTTTTAATGCAAGTAATTTTTACATGAAAGTTTTTAAAATTCTTTTACAATATGCCTGGAAAAATAAGAACTTAATTTATTGTGGACAACAAAAGTGAATACTGTGTATAGTTAAAGGATTCAAAAATAAAAGTAATGCAATAAACATTACTGAAAAATGTCCTCAATATTTTCCCATTCAAAATATCACTTGTTTTTGGGGGAAGAAAGGACTAAATAAATTACTGATAGTAACAAAAAGCAGAGAAAATTAGAATCTGGTTTCTTGGTGTCTTTACATTAAAAAGAATTTTTTTTAGAAAAGGAAACATTTGAAACTGAATGTAGAACTAATCCTTTCTGTCGGCAAAGTGAGTGAGCAAAATATTTTAATTTGCTGACAAAATTTAATTTGTTGCTGAATTTTACAGATGAAAAAACAAAACATTTGTAAGAATTTAATATTAAATGAAACAGAAATCTTTGTTGGTACTATTAATAAAACATGTGGGTTTTTATGTTTCAGACTTGTTAACTTAGATTCTTAACTTTCTTTTTTCTTTCAAGGAATTGAAATGTTACTGAATTGGTACTTAGTACATATAAATAAATATAAGAACTGTATTATGACAAAATATTTTTATGAATACGTTGAAAGTGCTTTTTCATAAGAAATTGGCAAATTAAAAACTGTTGCTTCTATGTTTGAGAAAAATATTCAATAATTGGCAATATGTTGTATTTATATTGTATAAATCTTGCTCAACTTAGTGAATTTCATGGTTACATATAATTCTATTATCAAAACTCTTATATTAGTGTTTGTTCTTATATCTATTCAGAAGTCTTAAAACGTGCATATTTTTGAAAATTTGATTATTCACCCTCAAAAGTGGTAGGAATAATTGTCTTCCTTAATTGTAGGAATACTGAAATCATGATTTACACATTGTAAAATAAATTATCGTTGCGTTTCTTGATTGCACAATAATTCATTTGATAGTGAAGATTGTGGTCTGGGTGAAATGACTTGAAGACACATGTTGTCTTTTATAGGGTTTATTGGTAACATCAACAACAAAAGGCACATGATTATGCCAAAGTGTAGAAGGCCTAGAGAACTACACATAAAACTCTCTCGGGAGAGAGAGAGCCGAGATAACACTCTCACTAGTAGAGGAGTCCAGTTCGCTTCTAATATACTATACTAAATATATAATATACTAAAAACAACAGGGAGACCACGTGATACATGATTGGCAGCTAGTTCCGCTCAGGAAGTCACGAGGTTAACTGAATTCTTAACACACATAATTATTATTTTATCTATATCATGTGAACAGTTTGATTGATTCTATACTATGATAAAATACTCTCATAATATTGTTTTTAATATTCTGTTTTTAAGTATTATGTTATAATTGCATTCATTATTGCTTATTTTATGGGGATTAATATGAGATCTCCGCAAGATTTATATAAGTTTTTCATTTTAATTTATTTCATATATCTTGTAAACAAGGCATTAATATATAGCAAATCTATTCATATATGTTTTTTTATATTTTTCACTTTTGTCATTAAATATTAGTTTTGTCCATTTTTAAGTGCTTTGCAAATTTTACTTGTAATGTTTCTTTGTATGAAGGGATTTGAGTTTTTGTAATAATAAGTTTAATATAAATTATTTAAAAATGTTTGTATTTTGAAATTTGGTTTCATTTCTTATTTAGCCCTTAAAAACTTGGCATATTAAAATATATGTTGTTTTCATATAAATATGCAATTTCTAGAATATATAAATATGCAATTTCTAGAATTTATATTGTGGGTGTTTAATTTAGGAGTATTGCAAATTATATAATAAATAAATACATTTTGATGTTTGTAAATTATTATGTTTTCAATAATTTAAAGGTTTTATAAATTTTTTCCCTTATTTTATGCTGTTTCTATGTTTGATTACTTCAATATTTTCACAATATATAAATCATGTTTTTTTTTTTTTAACAAAACATTATGTGAAACTATTTTATCACTTTAGATGGTAGTCTTTGATTCATTCTGAATTCAAATACAATTACTTCACAAGAATTATTCTTTTCACTTTTAGTATGTTTTTTTTTATTTATTTGTAAATTTTAGGTAATGAAATAATATTTGTATTCTTAAGGGCATTTTAAAGTTTAATCTTTTTGTAAAATATTTATATATATTAGATTTGTAATGAAGAAGAAAAAAGTTCTCAATTTCTTTCTCTATTCTTTCAAAACTAAGTTTATTAAAAACAGTATCCAGAGCATTCTACTACTAATGACTCTTCATTGATTCAAAAATGGACATTACTAAAAAGATATTTCTCAGAAAAGTACAGTTAAAAAATCGGCTTGATCTCTGTATAATTCAAAATTTGTGACTATAATAATCTGTTTTGTATTTTAAAGATTTACCTATGTATCATTTTTTGGTGAGTGACTCCTAACAAAATGGGGAAAAAGAGTCAAACGAGAAATCAAAAAAGTGAATGTGAATCTTTATTTGATTGGTGGGAGGGAGGATGCAAATATCAGTCATTCTTCTCCGGATGTGTCACTCAGCTGAGCTCAATTCAGGAATTTTTATGCTTTCAAAAACTATTCAATTTTGAGCCATATTGTGTCTCTCATACCTTCTGATTTTTTTCCTCCGTCTTGAGTTTCTCTGCCTATACTCAGATTTAACTCAAGAAAACTAGTAACATGCATCTTTGTGCTCAATTAGAGATATGTGAAGGATTCTAGTTTAAGTTATTATCATGGGGAAGATTTTTTTTTTTCGCATTTGGGAATAGAGGGTGGTACAGAAGATTTTAAGAAACTTAACATAAGATTTTAGTCATTTTACTACTTACTATAAAACATCAAAGATTTTGCAAATAGTTTCTTAAGCTCTCAACACACACGAAATCAAAACGTTTGATTTTTCAACCAATTTTTTAAATGAATTTTTTAAAAATATTTTATAGCTAACAACATATTTATAATCGAAACTTTACAAATAAGGTTTAAAACTTGATTTTTTAAAAAGTATTTTCAGATTTAGTGGAACTTTAAAAAAATGGCAGTAATATTAAGTTGTCTTAGTTGCTATATTAGGAATATAAGTTATGGGAATAAGGTTATGTTTCTTCTTTTTTTTTAAGTGAAACAAAAACAAACCTTATTATTTTTTTTATTTAAATGTCTTATTTGAGAAAAAAAAATTAATAATTAGTTTTAAAATACTATAAATGCAGCCAATAAATTTTCTTAGAATAAACGTTTGAAATATTTTTTTAAAATTTGCAACACTTTGTGCAATAATTTGCTGATTTATATTCAACAAATTATAAAGCACCATATTAATTAAGGTTGCATTTTTATGTGTATATTTTCTCTTGGCATGTATTTTATTTATGAATTTTTTAATAAAAGGATGGGCCAATAAAAAAAAATCTGGATCATATTTTTGTAACAATTTGAAGTATTTGTCTGAAGAATTAAAAAAATAAAGTTCCAGCAGTTATTTTTCTTTTAATCACAACACATTGCTCCCATTAGTTCACAACTTTTTAAAACTTTTTTCATAAATATCTCAGTAATATGTGATATTTGGATTCTGTTCATCTTCACCTTCCTCAATCATATTATTTTCACTTGATGAATTAATGCTAAATCAAATTTATGAACATACATAAACGATTAGAATGAATATATATATATATGGGCGTATTATAAACGCAACTCAAATATCAATCACATTTGACAGAATAAACGATGGAAATTTCTCTTTTCCTGTGTTTGCACAGAATGTTCACAATAATATCTTCTATTAGAGCTGCCTGATGAATATTTCTCTCAAAAAATTTTCTATGAGCGTTAACATTGCATTGTATGATCGTACCCTCGCTATTCCCGACTATCAATGACGAGAACGGAGGATTACTATACGCAAGTAACCTAGGAAAGGAGGATCGTCGTTGCACTGCCATCTATTGGTGGATGCAGAAAACTCGACGAAAAATGGGGAGTGTTAACTGGAGATACATTTCTCCTTGTGAGGTGAAGTGGAGTGGAGGATGGGGCAGAAGAGTAATTCAATCGGTGAACTTCCGGAACCCTTTAGAAATCAATGAGGAGACAAGAGTAAGGGCTACCCCCCCCTCCCCGCGTAAATTTTCTTTTTCGAATTAGCAAAATTTGATTTTATTTCTCGAGTCGGTGATTTTTTTTTTGAAATATTTATTGAAATTAAGTTGAAGAAATTTAGTTATTGATAGAAAAACGTCTTGTCTCAACGAAATCATCAAAACTATTTTTGTTGCTCGAATAAAATGTTGATTCTGCTTCTTATAAGCATAATACTCGTTTTCGTCAAAATCAACGTTTTACTCAGATTCAAATATTAGTTATTTATGGTAGATGAGCAGATAAATCATGCTACTGTGTTAAATATGTATCGATACTTTTGAGTGCCATAATATATTAAATCACTTATTCAATTAGCCGCTTGATTAGCCAGTAAACGAAGGTGATGTTAAAAACACAGAAATAAAGGAAATTGTTGCTATTATAAATTATAAATAGTATACTTTGATATATTCACTACTCAGAACGACTCCAAATAAAAAGAATTTTTATTTAATTTAATAATAATGTTCCAGATTTTTTTTTTTCAATAAGACTAATTAGAAATGAAATGTGGTAAAATTCCTTCAGTGAAATGTGGCAATATCAAAGCAATGTCTGCATTTTACAGCTTACAATATTCGGTTTTATATAAAAAAAAAACCTAGTGATTTTTAAATTTTACCTATATTGATAATTTACAAAACATCAGTTTCATTCATTCTTCATTAAAAAAAGTTAGGAAAAAGAAAACGACTTAAAAATGCCTTTAATTGGTGAAAGTAAATAGTTTTGATAAAACTGAAATTCCATTCTGAAATTTCATGTCTTGAAAAATTAATTCTGCATATGAATTACATGAATGTTTATTCTCATACTTTATATATTTATCTTTTATTATAATGGAGATGTATTTACAATATCTTCTCCTAACAAGCATATCAATTAGAGTTTGTTAATAGTAAATAAGATTATTCTGAAATCCAATATATTGCTTTGTCATACTTTTGTTATTTCCAAAAATTTTAATTATTTCTCTGACATATTATTCTAGTGCTTTGTTTCATAATTTTTTTTTAATTTATGGTCAGTATAGATAAATACTTATAAATAATCGGATATTTAATACTGTTATAATTCTCATTGCAATATATATATTAGATATTTTTAAGCCCCATTGTCTATGTAGTTCTGAAGTTAATCAGTCTTATTGAGCTCTGTTTGCTTTCATATAGCTTTTTCCTAGTAGTATAAAGTAGAAAGTTTTCTTCCTTTATACATATTATATTTTTCACCACTTCTGTCTGTGATTGCAACGGGTGACAAAATTTGAAAGTTTTCGTGTTTAGTACAAAGATTAAAAACCTATTAATTAATTTAACGTATTGCTATTTTGAAAATAAATGCTTATTTTGATTTAAAAACTTATTTATCTAATTTCACTGCAAGACATAAATTATTATAAACATAACCTTCTAGCTCAAGGCATTTTTTATATAATTAAGAAATGATATTAGTGCCTGTATACTATCGACATACTAACACTTTTATTTTGTGCAAATTCTAATTTTTCCATTCAAAACCAAAAATTAATTATGGAGGTTTAAATGTAAAAGTGTACTGTATACCTTTGACCATGTTGAAAGTGCGACATTTCTTATTTAAAAAAAAAAAAAACTATTAATATGTCATCCTAAAACGTTTTAGCAGAATCTGCGGAAGATTGCATTTATGTTACGCAGTCTCTATTTGACCCTTGATTATAAGGCTTATAGCATTTTTTTATTTCTAAGCACCGTAATGGTGGGAATTAAATATTTTTTGGGAGCCCGAAGTAAATTCACGCTTTTCATTTCTCTGTTGATTGAAAGTTTACCCTTTAGGCAGAGATTAATTAAAATATTTCTGAGTTGTAAGTATACTTAAAACTATAATCTGATTACGAGTTTGCACAATATTTTTATTCTAAGCAATTTAATCCTTAGATTACTCTTAGTTTAAAATTCTTTTCTTACGAAATTACTCTTTGATTATTAGATTACTTTACTTGACCGTTCGTCAGTTATTTAAGCTATTTATCGATCATATCGGACCAAGCACTAAAAATTCTGCACTGTTACTTTTTGATAACCGTGCAACTCGCGTAACTATTCCTGTTATTATGATGATAAAAGCTATGATTATCATGATCTTTCATCCTCAGAGCAAGCATTGAATGCATCCGTTTGACAGGAATGCCTTTAGACCATTTTTAAAACTTATTGCAATCAGACAATGAACAACTGGATGTTAACACCAAATAACAGTAATAATTCTATTACCATGCATGATGTGGCTAAATTGGCTCCAAATAATATCACAGAAGTTTTCAATATTATATGCCTTTAAAAATGTTTATATGTGATAGCATTTGAAAAAGTATATAACGTAGAAAATGTTTATTCAGAAGTTGAATTTTTAAAATTATATCTTAAATTAACTGAAATTCGGGATAAACAGTAAAAAACTGGTATTCTGGAAAGTCTGGTCATTTAATTTATAAACTCAATTGTCACTCTAGTAATTTTCTATCTTTCATGGGACGTCATAATTCAAATTTTAACCTACGAGTTTAAGATCTTTTATTACTTTCCCTTTTATTCAAAAAGTATCATGCAGTGTTGAACAATACACACAACGATATAATTTGGGAAAGGCAAGGGGTGTATGGACGACCAGGTCTCAAATCTTAGGAGATGCCTTGGGCAAAATATTAATGCATTTTAATTACTGGTTAAAGTCAAATACGGGGGGACGAAAAATTGTCACTCTGCTCCGTCAGTCGCCACTCTTTGCTACACCACTGAACATATTATAAATATGAATAATTTTCACAATTCCCCCCCCCAAAAAAAATTCTTGCCATTAACTGACAAAATAAAAAAAATAAAAAAATAATTTGGATTATCTTGAGAATTTACGCATACCGAAGCAGATCATTTTCACAGAAAATTACTGTTGTTATAGTGATTGTTTATTTTACAGCTTGCATTTTTCAGAAATATCAAAACCTTATATTCCTTCATGTGGTCTGTTGGCATACCAGCGTCAAATACTAAAAATGAAATAATGAAGTCTGATTGGCATCTTATTACCTACCAACTACTGGGTACTACTACCTACTTTGCTATATTCATCTTCGGAAGAAAAGCAAGTAATAATAATTCGCCTTTAAACTATCAAAAAAATTATGAAAACTTTCTTTACTATCAAAATATTTTCGCCAGGCATTCTAATCAAAAGTGCTGGTAAATTGAAAACCCACATGCTGATAAATACGTAGATACAGTCTTTCAGAAGCATTCTAAGAACTCAAATTTGAAGAAACCATCTTTCTGAATTAAAAACAATTTTTTTTTTCGAAACGTCAAAGTAAATTCGATGTCCCAACTAATAATATCTCTACAATTGAAATAAATCTTTCACAAAGGAAAATCCGAAATGAACTTATTTGTAATACTTGAAGCAAATGTAACGGTTCTGTGACTGAAACAAAAATTATTCTGCATTATAATTAACATTTTATTTGCCATTTATAAAATTCTGATCTATTATTATTTTCAATGCTGATAATATTTGCAAAGAGAAGTAAATACTTTGATAGGAGCTCCATCTGATGCTCAATACATTAAAACTCTTTAGAATAGATAATAATATAATAGAATTACAATTATTAGAATAAAACGGGAATTGACCAATCCGGATATGTGAAAACGCAAAATGATTGTATTCAGTTCAGGAATTAAGTAAAAATTAAGTCGGTTGTAGAAAAACATCATCATCTCAAAAATTGAAACAAGTTTGGGACCTCAAATTTGAAACATCACAGCATAATGTTGCTATCGCCTTGCTTCGCTTTCTTTATTTTCTTTTTAAAAGTTATTCTGAATTATGTAGCAGTAATAACATGTATGGAAACAACGAATCGAACTGCCGCTATGCGCAAATATATGAATGCAGCTGATAAAATAATTAAAAATTGTATAATAAAATATAATTAAAAATATTTATATAAATATATCAAAATTAAAGAATAATTATATGAAATTAAATTGATATCACTGAAGAATTAATTTTTCTGAATTGAAAGGTAAAGTAAAAAGGCTCTTGATATACTCCTCAATTATTGAGTAAAAAAATCATAAGCATATAAACATTTCGATTGATTTGTAAGTAAAAGTCTAATGAAAATTTTGAGAAATCTTTTCTTAATAAGCACCAAAGAAGTAATTATATTTCAAATATCATAGCTCTAGTTCCAACGATCTGCTTTGTAGAGTATTTAGTGGTTTTTCATCTTGTATTTCTGGATTATTCATTTCTTTGCAACCATTAAGAATTTACGGTGAGGTTTCTAGTTAACTTTTAGAAATGCTGAAAAGAAAAAACAAGAAATTTTGATTGTAATAAATGATAACATATTAAATGCCGTTTCAAAAAATTTATTCTCTATCATTCGGTTTTTTTTTTCCCTATATAGGAAAGAAACAAAAAAAAAAAATAAGGAGTGGATTTTTACATAGGTAAAAATAAACGAATAAATATGTAGTGGGAAAACGGACACGTAGTAGCGAAGTGAACTGAAATTATTACAAGGGTGTTTTTACTTTTAAAAAAATGAAAATATTTTATGATTTTATTGCGACATCAATCGTAAATATTTTATTTAAAAGTAGCTAACGATTATTTTAATAATTATAAATTTTATTTTGTAAATAGTTGTGAAATTTAGATTGGCAACAGTGATATTTTTTGGAACTTTTAATTTGTTGTTTAAAAACGAAGCTAGAATTTTGAATGAAAATAAGTTGATGTAAATTTGATAATATTATCTATAATGTAATAAGATTTAGTTTTATAGTAAGTTTGTCTGCATTTTATTTTTTTTTTGTTGACGCACGAACACAACAGTTGGTGACCCTGGTTTTACGATGATAACGGATAGCTGACATTCTACGCTTGAAGCAACTACTGTTATGGATGCCGAAGCGAATAAAGTAAGCATAAAAATTCCACCATTTTGGAGCGAAAAACCAGACATTTGGTTTTATCAAGTCGAAGCTCAGTTTGAAATAAATAAAATTTCGACGGAAGAAACTAAATTTAACTATTTGGTTTCCCAGCTTGAACCGAAATATGTTGAGCATATATGGGATATTATTAAGGACACTAAGCCTAACAAATATGCCCTGGCGAAAGAAAGACTTTTAAATATGTTCAAGGAAAGTGAAAACAAGAGAATTCAACGCATAGTTACTGGAATAGACCTTGGCGGTAACAAGCCAAGTCAGCTTTTGCAGAAGATGAAAAATTTAGGAGCGGACGATTTTTCAGAAAAAGTGTTAAAATCTTTATGGCTGGATAAAATGCCTGATTTTATTCGAAATATTCTTCTTGTAAGTGAAGAAAGTTTAGACAAACTTGCTACGATGGCTGATAAAATTCATGAGATGAAATCGGAAAAGGAAGTTTGTGCTATTTCGCCAAATGTTAACTATACTTATGCTTTATCTGCAAGAATAGCTGCTTTAGAACAAAAAATTGATTCGATGCAAATAAATGACCGTTCTAGATCCAAATTTATAAATCATCACTGGAATATATCTCGAAGTCGCAGTCGTTCAACTAAGCGATTTAACCAGAAAGGTAAATATTGTTTTTATCATTTTAAATTTGGTGATCGTTGCCGACCTGATAAATGTTACTCGCCATGTGCTTGGAGCGAAAAGGCGGGCAACTCCAGGATGCAACAGGATTGCTGTTGCTGATATTAATGAAAGCCGCAAGTTTCGTTTATTTGTAAAGGACAAAAACACAGGACTGCTGTTCTTAGTGGATTCAGGAGCTGATGTTAGTCTTATTCCTGCAAATCAACGAAATAAAACAATAGATGATTTTAAATTATATGCAGCGAATGGAACAGAAATTCCTACTTATGGAATTAAAATTTTGCACTTAAATATAGGTCTTAGAAGAGAATTTAAATTTCCTTTTATATTAGCTAAAGTTGATAAAGCAATAATAGGAGCTGACTTTTTGAATAAATTTAAGCTTTTATTAGATATTCATAACAAACAACTTTTTGATGGAATAACTAATCTGTCCGTTCGATATCACGTAACAACAGTATCTGTTGATGTTATTAGTACTTTGGATAAAACTTCTAAATATGCTAATTTGTTACAACAATACCCAAATTTAACTAAACCTAATTTAACAGTATCTAAATTTGAACATGATGTTGAGCATTTTATCACAACAAAAGGACAGCCTACTTATTCCAAAGCTAGACAACTGGATTCCAAGCGATTACATATAGCAAAACAGGAATTTCAAAACATGTTAGAAAATGATATTATTCGACCATCTAAATCGCAATGGTCCAGCCCTCTTCACATGGTGTCTAAGAAAGATGGTTCCTTCCGACCATGTGGAGATTACCGACGTTTGAACGTTCAAACCATACCAGATCGTTATCTTATACCACGATTAGAAGATTTCAACCATATTTTAAAGAATACTCGAATATTTTCTAAAATTGATTTGCATAAAGCATATTTCCAAATTCCTATTAATGAAGCTGATAAGAAAAAAACTGCTATAATAACACCCTTCGGCTTGTATGAATTTAATGTAATGAGTTTTGGCTTGCGTAACGCTCCTTCCACCTTTCAAAGATTTATCAATGAGGTATTTAGAGGACTAAATTTTGTGTTCCCATATTTGGATGATGTTTTAATTGCGTCAACTACAGAAGAAGAACACGTAAAACACTTAAAATTAGTTTTTGATAGATTGCAAAAATATGGATTGAGACTTAATATTTCTAAATCTATTTTTGGAGTTAAGGAACTGGAATTTTTAGGTTTTTTTAATTACAAGTGAAGGATCAAAACCTCTTCCTGAAAAAGTTAAAGCAATTCTCAATATTAAACTGCCTGAAACTGTTCATCAACTACGGACTTTCCTTGGAATGGTTAATTTCTACCGTCGTTTTTTGAAGAATGCCACTAGTACTCAAGCCATTTTACACGAATACTTAAAAGGAGGAAAGAAAAAAGATAATCGGAAAATAACTTGGAACAAGGAAGCCATGGAGCAGTTTGAAAAATGTAAAAAAGATTTGGCAAATGTTGCTGTGCTATCTCGCCCAAATCCAGAATTACCTCTTTCATTGTGCACAGATGCTTCAAATACAGCAGTGGGTGCAGTCCTACAACAACTTGAAAATGGTAGATGGAAACCAATTGGATTTTTTTCCAAGAAGCTTAACCACGCACAACAAAATTACAGTGCATACGATCGGGAACTTCTCGGAATTTATTTATCCATTAAATATTTCAAACATATTCTAGAAGGAAGAAAATTCACAGTGTATACTGACCACAAGCCATTAATTTACGCATTTTTGCAAAAGTCCGATAAAGCATCTCCACGCCAAATTAGACAACTTCAATATATTTCAGAATTCACAACAGAAATTAAATACATTACAGGAGAAAGCAACGTGGTGGCGGATACGTTATCAAGAATTGAGGAAATTGCCTTAATAGATTATGAACTAATTGCCAAAGAACAAGAACAAGATGATGAATTTCTAACCTGTCAAAAATCTACAAGTTTGTCATTTAAAAAATATCTGCTTCCATCTGGAAAATATTTATGGTGCGATACTTCAACACAGCATATTAGACCTTATATACCTAAACATTTTCGCATGAAAATATTTCATCAATTTCACGGATTGTCCCATCCGGGAATTAAATCAACAGTAAAATTAATTTCTTCAAAATTTATATGGCCAAATATTAAGAAAGATGTCCAGCAGTGGGCGAAGTCGTGTATTCCATGCCAAAAGTCTAAAATAACCCGCCATACAAAATCAGAATTGGGTGAATTTCAAAAACCATCAGGAAGATTTCGAGAAATACATATCGATATTGTAGGTCCACTAACACCTTCAAATGGCAACACCTACTGTCTAACATGTATAGATAGATACACGAATTGGATGGAAACTATTCCGCTGGAAAACATCTCTGCGGAAACAATATCA
Source organism: Argiope aurantia (assembly GCA_026543865.1). Classification (NCBI taxonomy): domain Eukaryota; kingdom Metazoa; phylum Arthropoda; class Arachnida; order Araneae; family Araneidae; genus Argiope; species Argiope aurantia. Next base: position 30,919 of record JAPMOR010040352.1, read on the forward strand.
AAAGCTTTTTATAACAACTGCATAGCAAGATTTGGAGTACCTTGGAAGCTTATTACTGATCGTGGAACCCAATTTTCATCTGAGATATTTCAAAATCTGTCAAGAATCTGCGGCATTAACCTTTCACATACTACAGCCTATCACCCGCAGTGTAACGGAAAGGTAGAAAGACTACATAGATCGATCAAAACTGCTTTAAAAGCCCACAATAATGTATCTTGGAGTGAAACGTTACCAACAGTACTTTTGGGTTTACGAACGGCGATCCACGACGATACTAATTATACAATAGCAGAAATGGTGTATGGAGAGAATATCAAACTTCCTGGAGAATTCTTTGATGCAAATATACCGCATATGTCACCAGGAACATTTATAAATGATTTACAAAATGTTATGGAATTGATGAGACCAAAAGAAACTCAACGAAAAAGTCATCCAAAAATATTTGTGCACAAAGATTTAGAATCAAATTCTCACGTTTTCCTTCGCATTGATAGAGTACGAAAGCCACTCGAACCCCCTTATGAAGGTCCATATTTTGATATCAGCCTTACACCAAAATATTTTACTCTGAGGATAAAGAATAAAGAAGAGAATGTAACTATAGACAGATTAAAGCCAGCGTATCTACTACCACAAGAAAATCCTAAAGAGCAGCTTACAACTCCAACTTGTGTGAAGATTATGCCTGCGCCACAACCAGCTAAGATTCAAACCAAGGAAACTGTGTCTCAACCTGATCTTAAACCATCCTTAAGATAATCTCGAACTGGTAGAATCATTAAGACCCCATTGGCTGGCGTCCTGGCATAGGGGTAGCGCGTCTTCCTCGTGATCTGGGCTTCCTGGGTTCGAGTCCCGGTTTGGGCATGGTTGTTCTTTCGTTGTTCTATCTGTGAGATGTGTAAATGTGCCATCCTGTAAAAAGAGGTTGTGCAAGCGAACGAGTGATGCGTGAGTAGCTAAGTCGTACTCTTGGCCCTAGTTGGCGCTACTATAAAAACAAGAGACGCTCCCCCTCAGGCTTAAATCGGCTGTCTCTGAACGGCGGGGCTTGTCCGTGGCAAGTGCCATAAGAAACAACAACAGACGCCATTGAGATTCAAAATTTAAAGTTTGACTTATTTCCTTCTTTATATTATTACTAAAATATTTACTTCCTACTTTCTAACGTAACATTCGTTACTGGTAGGGGAGTATATGTTGCAACATAAATCGTAAATATTTTATTTAAAAGTGGCTAACGATTATTTTAATAATTATAAATTTTATTTTGTAAATAGTTGTGAAATTCAGATTGGCAACAGTGATATTTTTTGGAACTTTTAATTTGTTGTTTAAAAACGAAGCTAGAATTTTGAATGAAAGTAAGTTGATGTAAATTTGATAATATTATCTATAATGTAATAAGATTTAGTTTTATAGTAAGTTTGTCTGCATTTTTTTTATTTTTTTGTTGACGCACGAACGCAACAATTTCATTTGTTTTAAATTTATTTTCTTGCAGGTATTTCTTTTGCCTTTAACAAATTGCACAAATGAAATATTTGTGCATATTTTTAAAGGTAAGTAAATTTTATTTCTAAATAAGCAGTGCATGATACATTTACGACAGATATGAGTTTTACCTTCTTTAATTCCACTGTCATATTAAAATTAGATTTATTTAATAGTTTTTTAAAAAATAGGCTACGTTCGCCAAAGTAATTGTAACTAATCATACTTACTGATGCGGAATTCTTCGATTGTAGTTTCGATTTGACGTTTGTAAAACGATAAATCGAACTATATTCTTAAACCTTGCCGAAATTTGTTTTCGAAATGGCATGTGAAAGCGTACATCCTTTTTCTTTTAATTTTCATGATCAGTTTGAAATGTACACAAATATATTTTGTTGACATAAATAAGCATGATTTGTAAAAGATTATTAATTCATTGCATATATACCACAGACATTCTTCCGAAAAGACTCGTCAATTTTTAAGAAATTAGCGATGTTTTATTCAGTAAGTTTTTATTTTAATATGATTTTATACCAACTATGAGAAACACTGCTAATTGATTTTTAACTTCGACTTCGGTTTCACCTGTCCCCCCCCCCTTTTCCCCCAGCTATGCTTCACTTTTCAGCACATTTTGTCTTTTTAATTAATTCTGTTTAATTTCAAATACTAGTGAACTTTATAGAAAATGATGCAATTGCATTCTTATATACTTTTAATTTAATACCATGTTCAATTAAAAAAATTTTTATTTACAGAGTTCTTTATTTTATTTACTACCCTGAAATATATATATTTTTTCTTACTGTTTCCATCAATTTACTCTATTTATTTAAACTTTCTAAATAAAATAAAAAAATTCTATAACTTTCTTCCATTTTCTTTTAAAATTTTCTATAATTCCTATGTGATATTTAAGTTCATTCTGACTTTCATTTTCATTATTTACTTTTTAAAAATTTATTTTGTTCCACAGTGAAAAAATATTTCTTGCCTGTGACATTCCGAAAAAAATTTGAAATAAAAACCTTTTAATGTGCAGTCTAAACATGCGTTAAAAATGTTATCACACATGAATTTTTATTATTGAGACTCTCTTTTCCATTTCTATATTCGTGTATATAAATTTTTTCTCACTTAGATGCAAACAAATTCATCTGAATTTAGAAAAATTTGACTTGAGAATGGCATTTTACATATATGCTTACCCTCCAATATTATTGTCCAGTCATCGGTAGCACTTCCTACCAATATATATCGAATAATATAGTATCAATAAATTGTTAAAAAGTACATATTTCCAAAGAATAATTATAATTGAAACAAATGTTTTCAAACGTAATTCAAAATTATTTAACTTGCATGTATTATTGATTAAATATAAAAGTGAAATAATTTTATCACACAATACAGTTTTGTTCATCAAACTAATTAACACTATTTTTAAATGTTTAAATAAAAATTTTATTACATAGCAAAGACTTATACAGTTTATAATTATTGCTCAGTTTAACATCAAAACAAAGTCCCATATACCTTTTTGTTATGAAGAGTGACTGAAAGTTTTTGCATGCAAGCTAGAACAAAATCTCCCCCCCCCTCGACTTTTTTTCCATATGTAACAATGCTAAAAATATAGCTGTGCTGTGAGCAAAGATTCGGAGAGAGGACATTTTCAGCACTTTTTTATAGTTTTTTGTAATTTTTTTATTATATATCCATAATTGTGTAGTTTTCTCCCAATTTTCATAGTAAGTACAGAAATTTTGTAACTGTTACATGGTATGTATATTTTCAGTCTGATTAAAAAATTTTATGCACTAAAATGATTTTTTTTTAAACCTCGAACTAGAAAATTTTAACTTTAGTATTGGATTTTGCATATATATATATTTATAACCTTTGAATTAATTTCTTAATGACTATTTACACACAAGAGTAGATAAAAATTATTAAACTATATACATTTTGTTTCCTTACTCTGTATAGACATCAAGAATATTTTGTTTCTATACATATATGTATAATTTTGTCACCTTAATAAGCTCCATATACTATATCCCTTGGTAATTGTAAAGATATTTTTTAAAAGTTAGTTTTTAAATTTGCTCTTTAGTCAAGTAAAATAAATAATTTGCATAAATTTAAAATTAAAAAAATCCTTGCTTTGGCCTGTCATTTCTGTTTTCATTATTCACATTCTATATTTTGAAATGGGCTTTGATAACTTTCTTTTAGATCGCTAATTTGTGTTACAATTTATAATTCTGTTTATGTTCTCCTTTCAATAAATTCCTCTTATTTTGAGAGTTCTTTAAGAAGGAAGAGGCTTCAAATCTCTGATAAATAGGAATATTCTATTATTTAACATAATATAAAGGCATTAAGTCTACCAGTATTTTACTTTTCTGTTTGTTTTTAATGTTTATTTTAGATAAATTTTCATATAAGTAAAATATTTGTTGCAATGTGAAACACTTGGTATTTGTGCCTTATTTATTATGTGATAATAAAAAAATAGACATAAACCTAATTTTAATATTTATTTTTCTACTGGTTTTATCAGGCCGTGCAAAAAGAATCTTTTGCATATGGTATTTTTATTTAATTTCAAATCTAGTGTTTGTTTATATCTGACCAAGGCATTTGTGGTCATTTTATGAAGGTTGTATTTAATTTTTGTTTAAACATTTGACCACCTTTATTTTAATGCAAAATTCTCTCTCGCTGAAGAGTGTGTGTTGGAAATGATTTGAATGTAAAATGGCTTTCTATCTAATATATATGTACAAACCTTCTTTCGCTCTCTTTCAATATCTTAATATCTGATTTTTAACTGCTTTAATTTCTGCTAAAAGTTGAAATTTCTGTCCTTTTTAAAAAATTCTTCTCTGAGAAATGATCTCATTATATCAGAGGAATAAACTGATTGAGGAAATATTAAAATATAGCATTAGACAACTAATTTGATTCTGAGAGGAGACTGTGATCTAGTTTAGTGAGAATAAGTATCAGGAATTTAAACTTTATATTTATCAAGCAATTCAATATCGTCTAATAAAATTTTCAGTAGATTTCATTATATTCATTTGAGTATGGTTAAGTTATTTTAAATTCATCTAAGATTTCCTATAATAGGCAACCTCAGCTACTCGTGTGTTAAAGAATAACAGAGCCCGAATTTAAATAATAAGAATAATAGGCATTTATATAGCAAGAAAACATTATTTAATAAAATCGGATCATTCTAGGTTATCGTCATATTCATATAACATTATCTGAATAGCCAATCATTTAGTTATATCATTGGGATCAGTCCTTGTTTGGGATTGTTTGAAAGTTAATAACAAAAGGAAAAATAAAGAAACATTTTAATCTTCATGGTGATATTAGGCTTAAGCAATTATCCTTGGTAAATTCTTACTGGAAATTTTTATTAAATACAGTCTTAGAAATCACTTAACAAGTGATCATATAAAGATGATTATTAATTAAATCAAAATATAGATTTCCTGATTCGGATGATTTTTTATTAAGCTTTCAGTGTGCAATTTAAACACTTCATAAGTATGCTCTCTCAACAGTTTTACAAATCAAATAGATATTAGTTAACGAAAGAGCTTTGTTTTATATATATTTGATTTATCATGCAAAATTGAAATGCTCATATTTCAGAAGATCTGTGCTGTAGTAGTAAAAAAAAAAAAAAAAAAAAAAACTACTTGTAATATTTGTTAAACTTTTATCTGTAATAACTTTTTAATCTTGAACAAAATTGATTATGTTATTCAAAAATTAAGACTTATTCTTATATTGGGGAAATCTTGAACAAGGCTCCTAGTTTAAACTGCAGGGTAATCTGTTGGAAAATGGGACAAAAATTAGTATAATAATGGATCTGGAAATCTTTTTTTGTTTATAGGTCACAACAGCTGTATTAGTTTTGCTTTTAAAAGATTCAAGAACAAAACAATACTTAAAATCGTATTCATAAGTTACTTATAAATGAAATCTTGCATTATAATAAATTCATCAAAGAAAAGCACAGAATATTTATTATAAAATTTGAAAAGATTTTTATTGAACAAACAGTTTATGATTTATCAAACAGGTCACAGAATGTTGTGTGTTTTATGAACAACATGCACAATAGGATATCCACAACTTTCCTGTTCTTGGAACAAGGAGATTGCCTGCACGGTATTACAAGGTGCATATATTTGAAATGAATGAAATGTATCCTGACTAAACAGTCGCTTTATACTATTTACTTGCTACGCAGCAGAAGTCTTATTTACTTATATAGAGTAATTTTGAATGTTGTACGATTGCTTTCATTCTGTATTTTCTTTTAATTATTGTACTTTCACACTAATTAAGTGGCTCATTACAAATTGGTATAATATATATTATATTGTTGGAATTCTTAAATTTGAAAAGCCATATGCACATCATGTGCATGAAAATATTGTAATAGCTAGAGATTTATTTGATCTTGCATAAGTGTCGTAATGCCATTTAATAGCTGCTATGGTGATTATGGATAATTCTCATCATGATTTTTACCCTTTGATGTTGATGTAACTAAATATATTTCTATTTCAGGTAGTGCTTTTTGTACTTGAAAAATTGCTGATATACTTTGAATATTGAGCACTGGCTTGTAATAATTTGTATCGGAAGATTGTTACCGCATGCTGCTGGATGTAATATTCTTTATTGATAATTAATGAATACTTTTGGGTAATGTTTAAAAACAACGATTCTGACATGAATTGAAATTTATTGTGTAAATCATCATAATGCAAAATAAGATTTAAATCAATATTTAATGGCTAAAAGTTTTTCAAAAAGTAGTATTTTTTGGTTGAGAATCCTAAATGCCTTTCTTTAGAGAAAGGTCAATTTTATAGTCGGAGAGTAAAGTGTATGAAAAAGTGTGTTTTTACCATGTTCAGAAAGATATATTTTCTGCATTTTTCTTTCATTATGATGTAAAATCATATATGCCTATGATGAAAATCTTAATGTCCTATTCATCGATTTATTGTATACTATTTCTTGAATTAGCTCAGAATTTTTTAAATGCTTGTGGAATGATTTTTTCAATTTTTTTTTTTTTTTTTTTTACAATAAATAGCAATGCACCAGAAACATGCAACAACATCATTCATTAAATTTCTAGTAATTCTTCTGAATGATTTGAAGATCTTTGACCCTTTTAATCACATATTTTGTATATTGTGTAGATAATATAAAGTTTATTTTTCTTTTTAATGATTCTTGCAAATAAATTGCATTTAGTATATTTTACCTTAATTTTCTAAATTCTTCAATTTTTTTCTTGATCTTGCCATGTTTTATAAACTACACATAAGTCGTATTATTTGCACTCGCGTCAAATGATATTATTGATTGTTTTTTAATTCTAAGTATATTGAAATAGTTATCTTCAGATAGTTTGTAATTTTTTCTGATTTCGCTTGCATATAGTATTTATTTACTTTAATAACTATAATGTCTATTAAATGTTTTTTAAAAGATACGACTTAAAATATTGCTTCTTTATTGGGATTGCCATATAAGATCTTGTATTTATTTTAATGAGATGGAATGCAAATTGAACTTTTTTATCTGGTATTGCTTTCAAAATAAATATACTGTGGAATAAATGTATAAAGATGTAAATGGTTATTACAAGGCTTCTTTTGACACCTCTTTAGTAAATTAGTATCTGATTTATCATGAAATTTGAAAATTGCATTCTTTATAAACATTCTTCATCTGAGAAAATATCTCATCAGGTTGGATTAGTCAAATAAATAGTTTGAGGAAATACAGAAGTGTGTCATTGTAACAAATAATTTCAGTCCAAATAGTGGCTGTGAACTAGAAGTTTATTGTGATTGCGTTCTCTTGATTTTGCTGTTCAAATAATAGGAAGTTTTCCTGTCTGGAGTTGCAAGGTATATTTTTGTGCTGTGTGTATTATAATTTACCTGAATTAAGCTTGCTATGAATGGCTATTTAATTGTTGTTTGAATTCATGATACATCATTGAAAATCTTAATCTTGCATTCT
>JAPMOR010040358.1:0-14946 GCA_026543865.1 Argiope aurantia
ATATATATATATATATATATATATATATATATATATACAAAGCTATAATAAATTAGAGATCATTTATTTTATTTTGTTTGTTTTAAGACTATAAATAAACGCCACAAACAGATTCAGAAAGAGATAAACAAACCCCACAAAAGCTTATATAAAGAAAGGTAAAGCCTTTCTAACATAAAGAATAGCAATAACCTTTATTTTGAAGCTTTTTTTTAAATAAATGTTTGGCATTTTTTATTAATGCTCAATTTTTGTTTACTTTATAAATTTTATAAAAAAAACTTTTAAGATTCACAACCTCGAATTGGTTATTTTCCAAGAAGGTTTGTAAAATGAGAAATTAAAAAGTCAAGAATTGAAGTCTTAAAAACTTCTACAACAACAACTATAAAACAACTGTTTCTTAATTTCATCAGCAACTGCACCTTTTTATCATTTGATTCTTCTACTTTCTGCATATACAATATCCTTGTATGAAGTATTAATTTTCAAGACACAGAGGTTCAGGTACTTTCTTGATATTAATATATATATATATATATATATATATACTCAAATATTTCAAGGATATTTCTAGTATTGATGTTTAAAGTGCATACAGGGAGCATTTTGAATGTCTGACTTTTGACCAACTAGGGTTTAAAATAGTATAATATAATATAAATCAACAGTTCAAGTGCAAGAACACACACAAATTTAATAAATTGCCGTTTTTAGTAGTTGCATTTATATACTCACGATTAGAACAACCTACAAACAAACAGTCAATCAGAGAATAGATTTGGAACAAGATTTCATCATTTTAGTTTCTCAAGTTTTTGCAATTCTGCATTTGCGTACATGCAAACGGTCCAAGAGTTTCCCTATTGGATTATTTCGTACAAAATTTAATGGAAACCTACTAGTTTTGTATCAAGACGAAACACCACATTTCATGCGAATTACTTGTGTTTTTCATTTATTGTATCCACAGACAGATAGAGTTTCAAAAATTAATTTTTCATATTAATTATTAATTTTTCATTTTTTTCAATTAATGAATAAAGAAAAAATAATTTTAATGGAAAAACCATAATAATTAGACATTTTTTAAAAATTAATTTAAAACTAATATTATAAATAAATGAATTCAAATAATTTTAATTTATTCATCCTTTTAATAAAAATAATCGCACAACATTACTTTGCATTCACTGGTTGAATTCATATGTAGAATGTTCAAAATTTTTAAACAAATGAGAAATTTTAACTTTTTTTCAGTAAATATAGAGTGCATCTCTCCAGTAAATTAAGGTCATAATCACGAACGTATATTTACTTAATCATTCTTTTCTTATAAACACTTTGTACTCAACGTCTGGATGGATTCATGTAGCGAAAATAAATATTCAACTTTCATCGCCCAAATTAGGAAAAAAAAATGAATTACAGTAATATTTCGTTAAATTAATAGTAGATTCATAGGACAAGGAAAAATATTTGATTCATCTATCAATTTGAAATATTCAAATTAATTCCTCTATATATTGCATATATACATCTGACATTTTAACTAATCCATCGTTACGTAAAATCTTTGAGAGAATAGAAGGCCATTAAAGAACAAATCTCGACCAATTAAACATTCAGAAATTAGTAGCGATATCTAAGACCGAAGTCTACCTTTTTCCAGTATCTATTGCGTTTAAGCTGCTAACTAACTGCGTTCTAAACAACAAATCTTATTCTTCATTAAATTATAAATTAAATCAATTAGAATTACCACTGAATTAAAAATTCAGCAGTATTTCTAGTTGATTTAAGTTATAGTTTATATTTAAAAAATTTAAATCTGTATTGAATTTTTTGAAACGATAATTCTATACTTTTATTTATTGTAAATACAAATTAATGTTTTTCAATGCAGTGTTAACGCAATCATTTTTTCCTGCAATGCAAGTACAAAATCTGTATTCCCAAGACAAATGATGTAACTGCAGATAGTTAAAGTGTCAAAAGTTTTTGCACAATCGATCTTTCTTAGTGCATTTTCAAAGAAAAGGTTTTTTTATATGCTCTTCAAAATTTAAGCGTTAATTAGTTTATATGTAACTGCTTCTACAGGGCGTCAAAAGTATTTGAAGAGAGTATTTGTTTCATCTAAATTTGCTTTCAATGAAAAAAAATATATATTTTCTATATAAAGTAAAATTATTTTTATTTAATCAGACTTTTCATGAGATTGATTTTTTAGCGTAATAATTCGATTTTCTCATTGACTTACTTCTTGGAAACTACTTTGTTATTGTTATATAATATGGTTACGGATTTCCAGGTTCGTTTAGATAGTGGTAGTGATATGGTGTGGAGAAAGCACAATCAGCAGGCCTCAGTAGAAAGCAACGACGTTTATTTCCACGAAGACAGGACAGCACACAGACGATGAGTACACAGACGACAAATATTTACAACAGAGACGAACACAGGACAGCACACAGTAGCACACCACAGACGACAGTAGTCCACAAGTAGTAATTGTTTACAGCACACGAAGCGGCCAGACAGAATCCAGCAGGAGAGGGGTTCCTCGGAGCTTCGCTCTACGGTCTCTCCAACGGCTGATCTTCTCGCTGTCTTCTCTCGCTTTAGCTGCCGACTCGCTACTTCTCACAGCTGACTACACACAATATACGACGCTACCTCCATGGTAGTCAATAGAATTCGGCACACAACAGTGCAGCACTCGCTCCACACAACACTGGTAATTCGCCGTGGCTTCGCTATACTCTCGAAGGCTCGTTGCTTGTTGACGACTCCGCCTACTCACTCACAACACTTTCCCGCAGTTTGAGAATTTAGTTCTCGGGAGGTGGAGCTAGAAACTTCTAGACCAATCAGGGCGTATCTGGATGGATCCTGAAAGTTCCCGAACTTTCCAGCATTATCCCTATTGTCGCCAAATTCGTTGCCAAGCTCTAAGGTCATTGACGCAGCAACCGCTCAGCACGCACAGGACAGATCGTACAACGGTTTTTCCCACGATGAAGCTATTCATGCCGAGAAGCAAAATTACAGGTTTATAACAATATTATATCATTTTTTGATTTTACAGCGCGTCATCTCTATTTTCCTGAAAGAGTTATTTCTTTAAATGAATTTGCAAAGATAAAAAGTTTAAATATTATAATTTCAATCATATACATTTTAATATTTGAAAGAGTTGTGTAAAAAATGAAACAAAACGCACTTTACACGAAACAGCGCACTTTATTTTTTACACTGATAAATGAAAAATAGTAATATTTGATGGTATTTTAATTCTAAAATTTTTATTCCCCAAAATAAGATCAGTTTTAGTGTGTAATAAATTAAAAATGAGAAATTATCAAAAATAATAATTTTTTTAAATTAAAGGGAGTTAAATTTCTCATTTTTTTAAAAGAACAATGATTCACAATTCAAATTCTTTTAATAGTGTATCATTCTCAAAATACATTTTGGAGATAAATTTTTAAGGACAAACTTTAAAAATTCAAATTATAATTAAACATAGATCTAGGAAATGATATACAACAGAACATTCTTTTGAAAAAAAAAACTTATTCATGACCTATGTTTGTCCCTTTTTTAAAAAAAGAATCCTTTGAACATGCTCATTTTTTTTTCAAAAATCAAGAGCAAAGCGATGGAAAAATGTTATTCATCCAAAAACTTCTATAAAACTACAATGCCCCCAAAAGGTAACAGGTACATGTGAAAATTATTTTCGAGGTCGAATTCTTCTCTTGATTTTGTACGATTTATATTTGCTTATTTTCAGCATTAATTTTGCATTAGACTGAAATGCTTGTATGATTGTGAAATGTATTAAATTTATTTTATTTCAATCTATTCCATTCAAAAACGTCAAGGACATTTAATATTTTATAACTCCCTGATATTTGACAAATTCTTTTTAATAATTAGAAAGACGTTTAGGCAAGCCATTTAGTTAATGATTATGTATATCAAGAACATATAAAATTTACAAATCTTGTTTAAATTGTAATTATTTATTACATGGATTCTATTATTAATGTAATTTAATGGTAACTGTCCTGTATAATCATGAATTTCAAATTATATTTATTAGATAACGAATTTAATGTTTATATATATATTATTGTTAACAGTTTCTTGGCCGAAGAGAGAGAAGACATTTTGAATTTTCAGAGTCAACTTTTATTCCATCCCGGGGAAATAATTTATTAACAAGAAAGAAGAGACGATATACGTAAATATACAGCACGACATAAGAATGAAAAAGAAAAGAGAGATAGAAATATTTTCCCCCGGCGATTATATACTGTGAGATTCTGATAAAGATTACTTTACACACGCCGATTTAGATAAGGGAAAATTAGGTATCTTTTAAAAGAATTTCTTTACGTTGACATATTTTGATCCCTTCACTCGGAGCATACGAACCATTGATTTAATCATTTTTACAGAGCTTCTGTAGCATTAATTAAATAAAAAAAGGGGAATTGGATCAGGAAATAAGAGAAGATTTTAGTTAAGTTAATATGGGTTAAATTAAGATAAAATTTAGGATTTAATTTAGATTTAGAGATATCATTACATATATATAGATATAGATATATAGATATAAATATATAGATATAGATATACATTAATTCGAGCATTATTTATAAATTTAATATTATGTTAGAATATTAAATGTTCTTACTTGCAAAAATCTCTTATTATAAGAATAATTATTTTAAATGGTTTGTTATATCTTATCTTTTTATGATATCCTTAATTTTTTACCTGATTTTATTTTTTTAATAAAAAATCAAGCAAAAGGATAAAAACTTGATTTTAATGAAATTATTCTAAGAAAATTGGAATTTTTATCATATACTATATATTAACCTTTAATAAAAACACAAAAATTTCTTTTTTCTGGTATTTATTCTGCGTATTAATTTATTTATAATACTATTCGCCTTGGAAGACCAGCTGATTTGCACAGATTAATTATCGCTAATTTTTTCAAATAAATATTTTATGTAACTTCACCTAAATAGGTTCTTCAGAAAAATATTTTTAAGCTTGAAATTTTGATAGTTATATCATTTGTATTATTTTAGAGGCCCTTCAGATTTGGGTTCATTTTACTATTTTTTCCTTTATTTTTTATCAGCCTTCTAAAAATCCTAAAAAATAGATACATTCTGCTATTTATAGCCTTATAACAATGTAAATTAACTTCTAACCAATACACAATTTTTCTTTAATGTGAAACTGACATTTTTCTTTATGTTAATAGTACTTTAAATAAAAAGTTTAAATCTTTTACAGATTCCTTTCAAAATAGTAAATATATTACTTGCTTCCTTGAAATCTGCTTTGCCAAAATTTAATTTTACTACTTTGCACGTTTTATGGTGTGTTTTTTCTGCGCTAATATAAATAGTAATTCGAATCGGATTGTATATCAGAAATTAAAAAAATATCCGCAACTTTAATTGCGATTTTTATCAATAAATTTGGTGTCTTTCCAGAATTCTATGTTTTTGTATTTTAGTTCATGATACTTTAGTAATCCTTTCGAAATTCTTACGTGTATTGTATTCTTGACGAAAAAATATTCATAATAAATATACATCTTAAATTGATAAAGCACAGGAAAAATATCTGTATTCCAAAAAATTGCATAATTGGAAAGATAATCTTTGGAATTGTAAGAAGTAGGGATTACAATATCGGAACAAAATTTCAATACCGTTATTCGGTATTTTTTAGATCTTAATACCGGGATACCGGTTTTAATACCGGTATTAGAAATTTCAGAAAAGAAAGCACAGGTGTTTCTTTGTTTTATTTGCCAGTTTTATTAGAGAGTGTAAATATCACAAAAAATCATTTATAACCTATAATTTTTAACAGTATATAAAGAATCACAAAAAATAAAGAAACATCTTATTTATTTAAATCACAGAAAAGTGTAAATATCTCTATTCAGTCTGTGGTACTATTACAAATTTTTGAAATGTGATCTTAAAAAAGCCACATAATGCATCCATTGTACTGTCATTAAGCCTGAAAAGTAATTTTGTGCAAAAATGACCAGCTGTCGAAAACGCTCTTTCGGCATCTACGCTAGTTGGTGGTACTGTTAGCAATGCGCGATATACTTTTTCCAAGTATTTACCTCTAAATCTCTCATCTCCAAATAAATCGATTTCTCGTCGGATGGTCTTGGATATAGCTGATTTCTGTATTGTATTTTGGTTCGTTGAAATTTTTTTTTATTTATCGCTAATTCTAATTTTTGTTCAAGAGTCAATTCCTTTTCACTATCGACATTAGTATCATAACCTTCGATAACTGAACCGATTTCTTCTGAATGTGGATAGGTTTGTGGGTAAAAAATTTAAGAAAATTTACTATAAACTTAATCAAATTTAAATTGGTTATTTTCTTTTCTTCTTTTTCATTTTCATATTTAAAATCATTATAATTATGTAAATACCATAAGACATTTTCTATTTCGGTATGCCTTTCTTCTGTGCGATTTTTCAATGGAATATACAATTCTTCAGATAGTGATGTGTATTGTTCTTTCAGTGACTGCGACATGAAATTTATTGTTGCATTAGCTGTTAGTAAATTAGAATCTCTCCGACATCATGCCTCAATAGTCAGTTTTATTGGAAGTAGAGATAATACAGTTCGGGATATTAAGTCGAATTCCCTATCTGAAAAATTAATTTACAGGTTTAAGACGATTATTGCTTTTTGGATTGGATTTCTCAGTTTCAAAAATCATTCCATCACTAGGAATAAACGTTCCAACGTGTTTTAGAATCTAATATTAACATATATTCTGTTTTATTTTCAGTTAGTATATATTTTAGTAATATGTCATTTTTTATAGGGGAACGTTTAAATATCTTAACAATTTTTCGAAATGAATAAATTATAGGAAGCAATTTTTGATGGGTTAATATTTCATCCTCATTAGCAATATTTTCTTCAACAATTACATTGTCATTATTTTCATTGTCAACATACTCTCACTCTTACTCTCTTCAAAATTCGAATTCGAAGTTTCTATATCCACAGTATTTGGATTCTTCTGTTCTTTGTTTTTTTGGTATAATACATCTATTACTCCTCATTGAATTCCATGAGCATCGCACAATTGCTGATTTGCATCAATCAACTTTCCAACTTTTTTCATAACTGTTGCTCCATCAGTCGTTATGGATACAATATCTTCTTTCAGGGATAATCCCTGTTTCACCAATTTAGATTTAAGCAATTAATTAAGCCATTAATTAGCTAATTAATTTCGACCGTTAGGGAGACATAAAAACAAAAACGTATACTATTTTGCTATGTTGGCGATCCCTGAACATATAGTGTAGACAATTTTAAAAATTTCAAAGTAAATACCGAAAAAACGGTATTTAAGCTTGCAAATACCGATATTACAAAATTGTACAAATGGCTCAAAATACCGGTATTCGGTATCCCGGTATACCGGTATTGCAATCCCTAGTAAGAAGATATAAATATCATTTTTGTATTGTCATATTTTCGGAAGTTCTCACGGAAAAACTTCAAATTTTTGCTTACGTTTAAGTTGGAATTCCCCAAAAAAATTGCTCCGAGGTATAGATTTCCACCCTCATAAGTGCTGTTTGGTAGCTCCAAATCAAATGGTTTAGCCTATAAGTGCTATCACACAGACACGCACACAAATAAATATTCATTTTTATTATCAATCAATATTTTTTAATTTTTGGTAAAAAATATTTCCTATTACCGCACTTATAAAAAGATATATAAAAATTTGTTAATTTTTATTATTTTTCAACTTTGAAGTTTTTAATAAATTTCATTTTTCGCGATTGTAACTGTAATGAAATATAAAAATTTATTTTTCTAAAGTAAATTTCAAGTTGATTCCATAAATCTGATATAAATAACTATTTAAATTAATCTATAAACTTTTCAGCCGGTGAGAATATATGAGACTAGAGAAAAATTCCTTTGCATATCTTACCACTAGAGGGGGCAACGAAAGCATGCCTTGCCTATTCTTCAAGCTCCTTTCGACTAAACAGTCAATTTTCAGAATTGAAATCTACTATTTGCATTTGAAACATATGTAAAACCTGTAGAGGAAAGAATTTACTGTATTATTTTTCTTTGTCGTTTCACAAAAAATTAAATGTTTAAGAATTTACGATATGATGCAATTTTTTTCCTAATTACTTAAAGCATCTGAATATGGGTACGATATCTGTTATGTATGCGTATCTGTTTGTGATACTTTATATATTTATTCCCTTTCTTTCAGAGAAACAGTATCTTAATGTGAAGGATTCTAAAGAAACTTGCTTTTGTACGACTGCGATTGTGAGGATGCAGTTTTAGATGAAACAAATACAGATGAAGAATAGTACGTTTCAGAAAAAAAAGAACATAATTGGGAATCAGCGTAGAAAGAGCAGCACGGGATTCTGAAGGTGAAAATAATCATGCGAATTCTGCCAGCGTTTGTATATCCATCAAAAGAAAAGCGACAATGTCATCAACTCTTGGATTTTGCATTAAAAAGAATCATTCAAGAAAACGGAACGAGCACCTCATAATATATCTAGCGACGTTCCAGAATCATATCATTACCCAAACGTCTAATTAATATATTGGATATCGTATATTTTATACGTGCAAAATTAAGAATTGTTTATCGGGAAAATATATATTCATTCCATTCGTGTATGATTTGGCATTTTATAAACCAAATTTCGAATGGCTCATAAAGTTCTAATACATTCTCTATTTATTATTAATTTTATTACAGTTGGGAAATTAAATATTTTTCTTTCATTTGCAGCACGGGGTTTGTTTATAAACTAATATTTGTACGTATATGTATATTTGTAATTCCATGTTGATTCCTTTCATTGTCTTTTAATATTTTATTTCATCAATTTTGTATTTCAGACACATTTTTATTTTGTTTAATGTTCGGCGTTGTGAATAAATTCTATTTGGTTTTGGAATGATTTTTTTTCTCTTATTATAGTATTTAGTAATTTTTTTTCGTTCCAAATTTTTATAAAATTCATTTATATTTTGCAAATTTCATTCATTTATATTTTGTGCCATTGTTATCTGTACTACTGTTACTTGTATTTGTACACTGGCGGAAAAAAATTGCAACACAAAGAAGGACTTGTGCTAGATAAATAAAATTTAGTAGGCATGTTTATACATCTGAAACATGACATCGATTCAAATATCGCGGTTCCTTCATATGTGTGGTGCTAGTAGCGCCACTCAGAATTTACATATCAGGTTTGCTATAAATGTGTGCTGTAAAGTTCGAGAGCGTTATTTATCTTTGAAATCTGACGTATTGAGTTGATGTTATCCAAGAATGCCTTTAAGAAGACGAATAAGCCATTATCAACAGCTCTCCGAGTTTGAACGAGGTCGTGTAATAGGGCAACGAGAAGGTGAAGTTTCTTCCCGCGATATTGCAGAAAGACTTGGCCGGAATGTATCCATTGTGAATTATTGTTGGGAGCAGTGGTCAAGGGATGTTACTGCCTCAAGAAGACTGGGTTCTGGGCTGCCAAGTGTCACTACTGAGAGGGAAGACCACCATATTCGGCGTACGGCTGTGGTGCATCGTACTGCGTCTGAGGCACAAGTTCGAACTGCAGTTGGTACCACAGTGACACAACAAACTGTTAGAAATCGGTTACTTCAAGGGCAGTTCCGAGCCAGGCGCCCTGTAGCGTGCATTCCACTGACTCCAAGCCACTGTCGTTTGCGACGCCAGGGATGTCAAGCCAAAGCTCATTAGAGGACGTAGTGAAGATCTGTTTTTTTTTTCCCTGATGAAAGCATGTTTTGCCTTGGAGTTAGTGATGGCCGTGTATTGGTCAGGAGGAGGCCTGGGGAACACTACAATCAAAATGTTTGCAGCCTAGACATACTGGACCTACATCTGGAGTCATGGTCTGGGGAGCAATTTCCTATGACAGTAGGAGCACTCACGTGGTTATCCCAAACACACTGACTGCAAATTTATACGTCAGTCTGGTAATTCAACCTGTTGAATTGCCATTCATGAACAGCATTCAAGGTGGAGTTTTCCAACAGGATAACGCTCACCCTCATACCGCTGTTGTAATGCAATGTTCTCTACAGTGTCTACATGTAACCTTGGACTTCAAGATCACCAGATCTGTCTCCAGTTGAGCATGTATCATATCATTGGGCGGCAATTCCAGCATCATCCACAGCCAGCACTGACCGTCCCAGTATTGACAGAACCAATACAACAAGCATAGAATTACATACCACAAAGTGACATTCGACACCTGTATGACACAATGCATGAGCTTTTGCAGGCTTTCATTCAAAATTCTGGATGATACACCGGTTATTAATGTAACAACATTTCACTTTTGAAATGCATTTTCTTGAGCTTAAATTAACCTATGATCTTGAAAATTTAATCAATTAAACATGTTAACTAGACAAATATATTGTCCAAATTTTATTACTCTACAATAATTTTTTCTTGGTGTTGGAATTTTTTTCTACCGTCAGTGCATTATTGTATTTGCTATATTTCTATATATTTATTTAAAAATTAACTTTGTTCTGTGGCATTTTAAGCATTATTAATTTTGCTAACCTTGATTAAATATTGATTGATATGTTTTATTATATGTATGTGGGGTTATATGTTTATATATATATATATGTGCGTGTGAGTGTGTGTGTGTGTGTGTGTGTGTGTGTGTGTGTGTGTGTGTGTGTGATTATATACATAAGTAGCGACTCTGACCTCTCTTCCTGCCACTAAGCAGCGCCTCTTGTGGAGCAAACGAGAGCGACGTGTAGTTGACGCCTAGACGAGGCGAGGTGATTACGACGTATTTAAAGAGACGAAGGCGAAATATTAAGACGTATTGTTAAAAGACGAGCTTGCATGCTAGCTCTGAACTCTATTATCCATTCCATCTGTAAATTAATCATCTGCAATTTGTTCATCATTAACGTAATTTTATTGTCATTCATTAAATTCTAAAATATCAACTAACTCGAACTTGTTATTGCTTGGCCATCCCCCCATATGTTTATTATCTAACCTTCTTTTAGCTCACTTTCAAACTGTACCAAGGAGGAGGGTCAATTAATAATCTAAAACCAAATAATTGAACCTAAGTGTTGAATGAATGAATAGATGTATTGAATATGTTGCAATGTTTACTTTCTAACTCTATTATTGAAAGCATCTTTGAAGAGTTCGATAAATATATCTTTTTTGTGAAAACTAATTACACGCTTCAAAGGGCTCCAGAGAAGCGAATGAAGATAAATAAAAACTATTTTAGATTTACTTTATTTGGCTGGTGTTTATTATGGTTTAGAGTTGAGTTAATTAGCCTTGAAAATTCATGGAAAACAATTTTAAAGCAGTCATAAGTTTGACAGAGTGTTCATTTTAATTGAGAATTTTATGTCTTGTGGTGAAAAGCATATAAGCTAGTTAACAACTCTTCTACCCGAGCGGTCGTTTTGGTAAAATGGTTTAGTTACTGAACTGCTAACCAAAAGGTCCCAGATTCTATCCTACGCACATCGCTTACCGCTTCATTGGTGACCTCGGACAATGAACCTTCAATCTTTGTACAGCTGTTGTGGCGCCATCTACCCGTACCTAAAGTCGTCAGACTCACTTAATGCAACAAACCCAAAGTCGCCAGACACACTTGGCGCATCAGCACCTACACACGCTCGCCATAACTCTTGACGCTAATCAACTGGGTACCGGCCCATTAAGACAACAGCTAATATTACATCACCATTCAACATCCATATCGTTCGTCTCACCTCTGATTCTCTGGAGGGAGAGTACTGTGGTGAATAGCATATAAGCCAGTTAACAACTCTTCTACCCGAACGATCGTTTTGGTAAAATGGTTTAGTTACTGGACTGCAAACCAAAAGGTCCCAGGTTCTATCCTACGCACATCGCTTACCGCTTCAGTCTTGGTGATATATGTATTAGAAGTGAACAAAAAAAGAATTGATCGCTCGCTCCCAATAAGAAATATTTTTGAGATGTTTAGCGATACTCAGGCATTATTCTCTTTGTGACAACTTTACAGTTAATGAACAATTAGCAGAATATCGAGGAAGATGATGAAATTCTATATCATAATAAATTATCTTATGTTTTACACATGCGGTTTGAAAATATATGCTATCGGGGGATTATGTTTCAGTAATGAACAAACCACAGGATGTTTTAGTTTTAGTTTAGTTTTAGTTATATTAACGTCCCGTTTGAAGCAACACTAGGGCTATTTTGGGACAGACCTCGTCATTTTGAACCGCGGTCAGATGACGAGGACGACACCTGAGCTGGCACCCCCTCTCCACACCACACCACACCAACGGGAGGACGTTTGGTCAGGACGGATTTAACGTGCAACAGACCCCCTTACACGACGGTTCTTCGGTGGAATCGGGTCTCGAACCTGAAACCCTCCGGTTCCGAAGCCGAGACCTTACCACCAGGCCACCGCGGCCACCACAGGATGTTGTAGAAAAGGTTGGCAAAACCTATCAATAACTGAAAGAAGTAATTAGATGCAGCTACTTTTTAGTACTAAGTATTACTACAGCTTAATAGTCCAAGATATGGCTGAAGAAAACTGTTGATTGTTGGTATTTTAAAAAATAAAACTCAAATTCTTATTGAATTCAAGCTAATAAAAAATCTCGAATTCAATGCAAGTTTATTTTTTGGTTTAAAAAAATATGTTTTTTCTTGCCTGCATTCCAATGCATATTAAAAATGCCATTTTAAGTTCCAGCTCTGAACGGCGACGGAGCAATTAATAATGATGAAGGGATTAGAAAGAAAAAGGCAGTGGTAATTACCTTATCAAAGGAGGTGTGGCCAGAGTGGACATATTTTGTGCTTCTCGCGATGTTTCCAAGAACAGCAAGTGAAGGTCTCTGGATGATTGAGTACTACTGTGTTGAGTAGCTACAATCAACAGGTGCATTATTTATTCCAGAAACAGTAAAGACAAATTACTTGGAAGGAAGTACCTGTGACAGCTGACAAAAGTTGTTGAGAAAGATTGCTCGAGCGAAGGGCGCAAACTCTTTACAATGTTAAAATGAAAAATAGACGATGAAAAAATGAACAAAATGTCACAAGGAAATGAATGAAAAAAAAAAAAAAAAACAGAGACAATTCTGCCAAAATGATAAAAGCATTAAAATAACTTTTACAAATTTAGGAGCTAGGAGATTTACCATAAATTTATATGTTTGGAGCATTCTACGGATATTTATCGAGACTGTAACTGCAGTGAAATGAATACAAAACTGACATATTGCTTTTTAAACCGAAATTTCAACTATCTCTGTATTGGATAATAATTTTATATTACAAAAGTAAATATTTGAATTGAAATATTGATAATTTATTTTATTTTTTAGATCATTTCGCTAATTTTTGGTAGTCCTATATGTTTTATGTTGATATTGTTTCCCTCCTTTTGTAAATAAAAAAATTATGATTGCACTTACATTTAAGTGATTTCACTTACTATCCTTATTCATTTAAGTTCTATAATCACTAAAATTTAAATTACTATTGAGAAAAAAATAACTGTGCTAAATTTCAGAGCTTTTGTATAACAGAAAACGAGTGAAAAATCGATCACATCAATTTTTCTTTACAAAAATGAAATATTTCAAGTTATGTAAATGCATTCAAAAACTTCTGAATTGAGATTAATATATGTGAATTGAAAGCCATGGATTCTATAAAACATATAAGATAAAAGAATTTATACTATACGTGATTTGTCTGAGAGTGAAGAATTTGTGTGGCTGTGTTTTTTTCTGCCATTTTGGCATTTTGCAACGTCAAACATTGATATTTTTGAAAATATTCATTGTAATGATATGATTCAAGATGTGATATTGATTTTTTCTACGATTCTTTTTTTCTCGATAACTCATAACATATATTATTATTTTCTCTTTATTTTAGATTTCCAGGGTCAGTTTGATTTATAGCATAATTTTTTCCTTATTTTCTTTTGTTCTATTGGGCATCATATAAATTTTTTCGCTCTAAATTTTCGAATTTTCATGAAAAAGAGTCAGTTGTGTTTCTGTATGGCTCTTTTTCTTTTTCAGAAAATAAATTCATATTGAATTTTCCATCCTTCCAATGATCGTTTTCTTACGAAAGATTTATAGCATTGAATGGTCCTATCTATAGATAAAATCGAAATCTGAAATTGTAATTGAATACTTTTAAAATTCCTTTTTGCAAACAGAATTTTCAGTGTACAAATATATTTATCCATCTCGTGCATTGGTAAGTATGACAGGTATTCTGCTCTAACTTTATTCTTTTCAGAAATATAACTAGTTTCGATATCAATTCACGAAAGATTAAAATTTTTTCTGACCTTTCAAGGTATTTTTTTTTTAGCTTCTTATTATTTAAGGCATTATATTAAACATTATATAACTCTTACAGACTTTATGAACAATAACTGTGAGCCTTAATTTATTCATGTGGCTCATTTGGGAAATTATGATTGATTTTACTTTATATGTAAACATGTTCTGCTAATTCTAAAACATTCATCTTAGTGATAAGTTTAATATAATAAAACCTCGGTTAACGAAGATAATTCGTTCCCAAATCTTATTCGTAAGGCGAAACACCTCGTTAAGGAACATAACTTTTTCCGTAGAATCAATGCAAAACAGGATAATACATTATATTTAAAAAAAATAATCAAACAAATTTATAAAAAATAAAATTACAAATTTTAAGTTATCATGTGAGAACATTATTATTTTTAAGTAATTATTTGTCTTAATTAATTTAAGTCTTTAACC
>JAPMOR010040361.1:0-11320 GCA_026543865.1 Argiope aurantia
AAATAATAGCATATCTTTGAAAAAATGATTAAGAGTGATTTTGTAATAAAACTAAAACAGCTTTCACTGTGTCATTAAACATTTAACCAATGTTTTCCTTCTACCATTGGAAACTGAAGAAAGACTCTGTCTATTATATTGTTACGAATCTGTGATGTGGCTTCCCAGCATAGTTGGTTCCATTTTCAGAAAGATTGTTTTACAGTCATCTGTATTGGACGGAGTCCGGGTATCGCGTCGGAGGTCCCAGAGCTTGGCGACCATTTGGAGACTTGGCGACGAATTTGGCGATTTTGGTGACAAAATAGATTATACCCGAAAAATCCAGAATTTTCCCGATCCGTCCAGTAGGAACCGAGATACGTCTCGAACATTCCTGATTGGTTGAGAGGCTTCTAGCCCCACCTCCTGAGACCTATAAAAGGGTTTGCAGCTGCCAGAGCGCAGTAGTCGGAATCGACGGTGAAGAACTTATCTTCCAGGGATTAGCAGAGCAACGACGGAGTCAAGCTAGTCCTGAACTAAGCTGTGCGCTGCTGTCTGTAGTAGAGTTTTGTTGCATGCTGCACGTCTCGGCTGAAGATAATCGTCTTCTCTGCTGTATATAGTTGTCGTTTTTGTGCTGTCCTGTATGTCTCCGTGTAAATAAACGTCGTTGTTTCTTTTTCTACTGCCGCCTGCTGATTGAGCGTTCTCCACACCATCCAAATGAACCCTGAGAAAATTCGTAACATTTGGTGTCAGAAGTGGGATAGTGGTCAGCAGTGTATGGTGAAAACGAGATCTCAGGCTACGATGGCTGATAGCGATAATGCTGAGTTACTGGCTGTGTTGGCTGAGATGAAGAAATCTATGGACGCCGGACAGAAGGAGCTTAAGAAGGACATCGTAAGTGTTAAAGAGGAATTCTCCAATATCATTCAGGAGAAGATGAATGCAATTGAAGATAAGGTGGATTCATTTGAGAATAAGGTAATTTCAAGGGAAAATAAAGTTTTGAAGATGGAAGAAAGCATTAACAAGAAAGTTCGAGAAAACATTGAAATTAACATTTTGAAGATGGAAGAAAGTATTGACAAGGCTCGAGAAGACATCGGAAAAGAATTGGAACAGAAATTTGGGAAGGAGATCAAAAGCCTGAAGAAGCAGATTTCCCACGAATATGAGGAATCCAAAGTGATATTTACACCTTCCCTAGCGACGATTAAACTCTCGACATTCGACGGAAAAACATCATGGCAAGTATACAAAACACAGTTTACTATGGTAGCGGAAGCTAATGGATGGAATCCTCAAGCCATAGCGTTTCACTTGGCAGCTTCGTTAAGAGAAGACGCTGCCGACATCCTTGAGATTCTTACAGGAGGAGCAAAGACATGATTTCGAAGCTCTATCGAGTGCACTTGAGCTACGGTTTGGAGATAAGTGCACTAAAGAATACAGCCGATTGCAGTTAAAGTCCCGTTATCAAAAGGCGGGTGAAAGTCTGCAGGAATTAGCTGCCGATATTCAGCGACTTTCCCATTTAGCATTTTCTGATTGCCCGGTTGAGACACGTCAAGATCTGGCTCTCCAGCACTTTATCGATAGTGTGCGGGATCCGGAAACACAGAAGGCTCTTAGACTAGCAGATGTCAAAGATATAGGATCTGCTTTAGTCTTTGCGCACGAAATAGAGGCTACCCAGCAGGCCACAAGCAAGGACCGACACCCAATCAGAGCTGTCTCTACTGCGGATTCGGACTCTGATTTTGTGAAACAGATTGACGATCTGCGAAGAGAAATTCGGAGGTTAAAAGAGTGCAAAGATGGCGGAGGTACGGAAATTCGGTGTTGGACTTGTGGTACAGCCGGACACGTCCGTAGGAACTGCCTTGTTTCTAGAAGTAGTGGAAATAATTCTCCACCACATCAGGGAAAGAAATATGTGGCTATCTCGCGGGGCGGAGGTGTCCAGACAGTCAACAGCCCCATTTCAAAGTATTTCATATTTCATCCATAAGTGGCGGTGACAATGGACTTTACGAGATAGGACAAATTGGTAACATCTCATGCAATATGGTTGTCGACACTGAAGCCAATGTAACCATAATAAGAGAAGATCTGCCATGAAAATTAAATTTTAACATAATCTGGACGCCGCCCTGCATTACTTTACAGACAGTGACGGGAGATAAGATTTATGTTCATGGGAAAGTCAACCTCGCTATACGCTTTGGAAATATAAACTACCACCATACGGCATTTGTAGCAGAAATTACCGACCCTTGCATTCTCGGATTAGATTTTCTGCGGAAATACGACTTTAAACTGGACTTCGGAAATAGTAGAGTGAATTCAAAATTTGAAGACATCAGACTTTTTGGATTACAAGCTGAACTGGAATCCAGCCAGAAAATAATAGCTAAAACTGACATCTCCTTATCGCCTAGGACTGAATGTGTAATACCTGGTTTGGTAGCAGATAAACGAAAATTCCGATTTGTTGTAATGGATTATCCTGACACAGACCGTGCCAGAGAAGGAGTGTTGGTAGCTTCGTCAGTAGTGGACCTCACAAAGTCAGTCATCCCAGTGAGAATGGCTAACATCAGTGATAAGGCAAAGATTATACAGAAAGGAGAGGTGATAGCAGCTTGCACTCCTGTCACTTGTATAGACCGGAAGTGCAATAGTCAGGACGTTTCTTCAGACGATCTAGTCCAAAATTTTCTGCAGGATACAGATTTAGATGAAAAATAGAGGTGTGCTGCTAGAGAGTTGATAAAAGAATTCCAGGACTTATTTTCCCGAACATCTGAGGACTTTGGAAGGACTCAACTAGTAAAACACCGAATTGATACAAGAGAACATCCTCCTATTAGGCAGCACCCCAGACGATTACCATTCTCTAAACAAGAAGTCCAAACACTAATTAACCTCTAGCTTACTGCTGGTACAACAGTTGTACTAGATTTATTTTTATCTTTCTTTACGGCGCGGTACAACAGTTGTACCAGTAACGAGTTTGAATTTCATTCCCCCACTTGAACTGTCCAGCTGAACCCTAATTGCCTCGTAAAATCGCTTCCCTTTTGAGTCGCACCCCTTAGGGTCAGGAGATTTCGTCAAGCAGGTGTTATTATCACTTGTTGGCGCTAATGAGTCTTGTGAAGCCTACTTTGGTGGCATTTTTTAAAGTAACTTTCCTAAGAGGTATGGAATGAGTTTGCATAGTTTCATTTGTGGGAAATACTCGTTGAAAACTTTCGTCTTTCCCCCTGTTTCTGAATTTTTTAACTTTATAAATTCCTTAATATTTTAACTTAATATAATTTTGTAACTTTATAATAATATATGGTTATAGTTGGGCCCATCTATTTGTCTAAATATTTGAACCAAGAATTAACTTGAAGGAATTCACTAATCATTTGAACAAAAAGAATTTCTGATGGAATAATATTATTAAGGTAATCGGCACCCTAGACAAATTGTTACTTCTTCGTTCCCATTCGTCACAAATGATGCAGAAAAACTAAATGGAACCTCGGGTTTTTTTTTCACTCTGTCATTATATTTTACATTAAAAAGTGACAAAACACTTTGTTTTGTCTTCATGCTTACCCCTCCCCCTTTTACTGGAGGCTTGGGCATATATGTATACTTCCCAGTAACTATGTATTAGTCTACCACAGTATTAAAAGGACCTACCGTTTTTTCCAGCTTTAAATTTTAATACTTGAAATGGATATATTCCTGCTGAAAATACATTTTAGCTTTTATTTTTAATTAAGTACCATTAATTTTCATAATTTATGAAATCGATTGATTTAATAATTTATAATTAATCATTCATTAAAAGTTATAATTCTACTTTTAAAATATTGAAGGACGTTGTTAAAATCTATCAAAAATAATGATTATTAGTTCTTCTATATCAGAAGAAAAATATTAAAATCTTTATACCTTCATTTCAATCCACTGAGGCACTTAATTTATTTTAGAAATATTTGTATTGAAATGAAATAAAGTAGCTGCATAAAAAAGTCAGGATTTCTAGATTTAATTTTAAGCATTTCTGAAAGATAATCTAAATCAGCTGCTAGTAAAACTTGTATTTAATAACGAATGCTGATCATTTAGAATGCCAGATATATTGTTTAAAGTTTTTTTTTAAGTTTTTTGTTAACTACTTTTCAACGTAATATTAGCGCAATGAAATCTTATGTATCGAATTCTAAGTAAACCATATTTAATCTTACTTTTTAAAATTTAATTGTCTTTAATCTGGTGATTACCTACGTATGTGAACTTTTCTGCAGAAAAATAATTTTTCGTTATAATTCAGGTATTTATTGTCTGCAAAATTGAGCATAGTTTTCAAAAATACTACACTGCAAAGAGTAATTAAAATTCTCAGCAAAAAAAAATCGCTACTATAAATTGTAAGAATCGACAATAGAATAGGAAAACGTTACTAGTAATTATATTAAAAACCGTTCAAACTATGTTAGGAATAAAAATTATATTCGATTTCTATGGGAACAATATAATATTATAAAATCTTTTAAAGATGTTTTTAATTTACAAAACAGCAGATAATTGTTATTTGCGTGATGCACGAAGAGATGCGAATACTTTTAAAAAGAAGATATAAATAATTAGGATCTTTAATACATTATATATAAATCGTTACATTTTATTAAAATTGATGAGTTAAAATTATAAAAATAAAATAAAATTCACAATGATGTGTTCAAACGTTGTCAGCTAAATTAACAGCTTCAGTAATGCTTGAGAAATTGATTTAATTTTAAATATAATTGAAAAATTTTTAAAGTATTGTTTAATGTACTAAACTATTCAGCAGATATCGTATTTGCAATTTATTTATTATTGCAATTTCTCCTACAGAATTGCTGTAATAATTTTCAGGGAAAAAAATAAAATAAAACTGAGATTAAAAGCCTTCTCTAGGATTTGGACGAGCCGAAACCACAAAAAAAAGCAACCCGCTTACTAAGGAGGGGACAGATGACCCATTAACTCTACGGGTGGTTGAAATCAAAGAGGTTATTTTCAACAAACGCCTTTAAAAGAAGGGGAAAGCATCTTCTAGGTTCTCTCACTGAATGCCTGCATTCAAAGTAACTTTTACGTGTTTGGGTTGCCGAAGCTTAAAGGTTAAAGAAATGCAAGATAATGACGTCATTTAGCCGTCATCAAGTCCTTGGGCATCCCCTATCGTCTTAGTAAGAAAGAAAGACGGCTCCACTAGATTTTGTGTGGATTATCGCCGGTTGAATGATGTCACCAAGAAGAACAGCTACCCTTTGCCAAGGATAGATGACACGCTTGTTACACTTGCCGGCAATACCTGGTTTTCCACCCTGGACCTCAAGAGTGGGTATTGGCAAGTAGAAATCCATCCTGAAGATAAAGAGAAGACGGCTTTCACCACAGGACAGGGGCTATGGCAGTTTAAGGTTATGCCTTTCGGCTTGTGTAATGCCCCAGCAACATTTGAATGCCTTATGGAAACAGTTCTCGGAGGGCTTTCTTGTGAAGCCTGTCTGGTTTACCTCGATGACATCATCATCATGGGGCGTTCTTTTGAAGAACATCTTCAAAATGTTAGACATGGACTGCAAAAGCTGAAGGGAGCTAACCTGAAATTAAGCCTGTCCAAGTGTCACCTATTCAGACGTGAAGTCCCCTATCTTGGGCATATCATTTCGGCAGAAGGTGTTCGAACAGACCCGGATAAGATATCGGCTGTAAGACACTGGACCTGCCCGACGGATGTTCACAAGCTCCTGAGTTTCTTAGGCTTATGCACGTATTACCGGAAATTTGTGAAAAACTTCTCAACAATCGTCAGACCACTCCATAAGCTGACCGAAGCGAAACAGAAATTCATCTGGACGGACGAGTGTGACAACGCCTTCAACAAGCTCAAAGGTGCCCTAACATCAGCTCCCGTCCTGGCATATCCTGAAATTGGAAAGCAATTTATTCTGGATACGGATGCAAGCCATTAATGCATCGGAGCTGTGTTGTCCCAAGAAACAGATGGACAGGAGCGTGTCATCGCCTATTTCAGTAAGTGTCTGTCCAAACAGGAAAGGAATTATTGTGTGACCAGGAAGGAACTTCTGGCTATTGTAAAGGCCGTAGAGAACTTCCACCCTTACCTCTACGGTCGAAGGTTTCTGCTTCGTACAGATCATGCTTCATTAACCTGGCTATTGAATTTTAAAAATCCAGAAGGTCAAATAGCTAGATGGATACTGACTACAGGAATATGACATGAAAATTCGCCACCGAAAAGGATCAGCGCATGGAAACTCAGATGCTCTTTCGAGAAGACCATGCTCGGAGGACTGAAATACTGCCCTAGAGTTGAAAAGAAATTTGGCATGGTAGATCCTGTAGTTCGCCAAGTTACAACACCATCAACATCAGAATCAGATCTATGGAGTGACGAGAGCGTCCGGAAAGACCAGCCGGACCAATAAAACCAATAATTGATTTTAAAGAGTCAACAGGCGGAAAGCCCAGCTGGCAAGTCATCGCCCTTTTCCATCCTACAACGAAGCGTTACTGGGCTCTTTCGGACTCTCTCCATCTAAGAAATGGTTTGCGGTATCGCAAATGGGAGTCTGACGATGGAAAAGCATTCAGATGGCAATTAATACTCCCAAAGACAAGAGTATCAACAATCCTTAAGGAACTCCATGGCAGTCCGACTGGGGGTCATTTTGGTGTTACGAAAACTTTACAAAAAGTCCGAGAATGTTTCTACTGGAATAATGTGCGAAATGACGTGGAAAAGTGGTGTCGCACATGTGATCCCTGTGTTGCACGTAAAGGTCCTGGGAAACGCATTAAAGGAAGACTGCAGCTGTATAATGTGGGGGCACCTTTCGAACGAATAGCTTTTGGCATCCTAGGCCCTGTTCCTAGGTCATCAGATGGCAACAACAACGTCCTGGTTGTCATAGACTACTTCACCAAATGGCCTGAAGCTTATCCCATTCCCGATCAAGAAGCCCCGACTGTTGCAGAGATTCTAGTTCAAAACTGGACTTCAAGATACGGAGTTACTCTACAACTGCACTCTGATCAAGGAAGAAACTTCGATTCGGCTGTTTGCAGGAGACTGTGTGAGATACTCGGCATCGACAAAACTCGAACTACAGCTTTACATCCTCAGTCAGATGGCATGGTAGAGAGATTCAATCGGACCATTCTGAACAATCTCTCTCTCCTGGTGTCCAGCAATCAACAGGACTGGGACAAGAAACTGCCACTTTTCCTACTTGCCTATAGAAGTGCCGCTCACGATATCCCCCATCCCAAATGCTCTTCGGACGTGACCTTCGTCTGCCTGCAGATCTACTGTTCAGCCGGCCTCCAGGTGCTCCCTTGGCGCTTGAGGAATATGTCGGAACCTCCGGACACGGATGTAGGAGGTGCATCATCTGGCCAGAGATAGGATCGGCATGGCTTCAGAGAAGATGCAGACCCGATATGATGCTAGAGCAACGGGACACAATTTCCACGATGGAGATCAAGTGTGGTTATGGAATCCGAAAGGAGGCAAAGGACTTTCTCAGAAGTTGCAGACCAACTGGGAGGGTCCTTATACAGTCCTTAAAAGACTTAAAAGTTGTGGTACGGATACAGAAATCACCACACTCAAAACCGAAGGTGATACATTGTAACAGGCTAGCCCCTTACCTTGGCCAAGGTGATTAAGATCTTTTTTTTAGTTCAGGCCATGGTTGCCCATTATATGATAAATAATGTAAATCATTTATCTTCTTAATTTTGTTATTTTAGTATTGTAATTTATTTTTGTATTGTTCATGTATTTTCAAAATATTTACGCTGTATGTCATTTTGAGTATTTGTTATTTTATACTTGCTTATAGTGTGAATATGATAATCCTGTAAGTAGATGCCTCTTACTCAGATATTGTACTGCCCGGGACGTGCAGTCCTTAGGAGGGGGACAATGTTACGAATCTGTGATGCTGATTCCCAGCGTAGTTGGTTCCATCATCAGAAATATTGTTTTACAGTCATCTGTATTGGACGGAGTCCGGGTATCGCGTCGGAGGTCCCAGAGCTTGGCGACCATTTGGCGACTTGGCAACGAATTTGGCGACTTTGGCGCCAAAATAGATTAAACCCGAAACATCGAGAATTTTCCCGATCCGTCCAGTAGGAACCGAGATACGCCTCGAACGTTCCTTATTGGTTGAGAGGCTTCTATCCCCACCTCCTGAGACCTATAAAAGGGTCTGCAGCTGCCAGAGCGGAGTAATCGGAATCGACGGTGAAGAACTGGTCTTCCAGGGATCAGCAGAGCAGCGACGGAGTCAAGCTAGTGCTGAACTAAGCTGTGCACTACTGTCTGCAGTAGAGTCTTGTTGTATGCTGCACGTCTCGGCTGAAGATAATCGTCTTCTATGCTGTATATAGTTGTCGTTTTTGTGCTGTCCTGTATGTCTTCGTGTAAATAAATGTCGTTGTTTCTTTTCCTACTGCCGCCTGCTGATTGAGCGTTCTCCACACCGTATAACTTTCACTATCCAAACGAACCCTGGGAAAATTCGTAACAATATGGTCAATTCATATGAGCAATTCAGATGTGAAGTTACAGTAGAGAGAAAGACGATGTGTAATTAGATGCTCGATTATCTGAACTCCTAAGTTTTTAAAGATGGGTTTTGATTCCATAAGAAAATTTCATTTATATAGTAAATAGAACATGTATGTGTATTATTAAATTGTTAATAATTAACCACTACTTGTCTAGAAGTAAAAATTTTAGTTATCCTAAAACTCTTAGTAAAATCAATTTTATACTTACTGATTATACGTGGTATAGTGTAGAAAACATTGTAATGAATTAATTTTCAGCACATAATTTAAAAATTATCCTGAAAACATTCAGTATTTGGAATATTTCATTCCTGAAAAATAATAAGGAAAATAATAAATATTTAATAGCTGATATTTTTCTTGAAAAAAGGCGAATAATTTTTTTAAAGAATAACAGAATTCTATCACAAGTAAGATAATCTCAAGAGTTTTTAATAATATTTTTTCACAATTTTCTTAAAATGAAGATTCTTCACAATGAATTTATATATGTATGAAATTAGTTTATCTGTTTCAAGATAGCTTTATCCATGATATATTTTATCTTTTGATATTCGGAAGATAATTTGGTATGATAATTTTTAGATTATTTCGAGATTATTTTTAAATTTCGAATGAAGTCACAGATATTTGTGAAGCGATACTTCATGAAATTTTTGGCTGACATTTATATTTTTAAATTGTATTCCTTTTTCTAAATTAAAAATTTATTTTGCGTTGCCTCATTTTAGTGTTATGCCAATCATAATAAATGCACGCCTTTTGTTAGTAAATTTTATATAGTAGATTCAGTACAAAAAAGATATTTTGAAGCATGCTTTCTTTCCTTCGTCTCATTTTTCAAAATCTGTCAGGATATTTTTTTTCTATCAATGGATGGTATCAAAGAATAATGAATGTTATATTCAATCAGTTTAGTACGCTTTTTTTTTCCTTTAAATAAACTTCAGAATGTATTTAACCAACCGCATGAGAAATAAGAGTGCAAACATCGGGCAATGTTTTAGGGGAGAGGGGCGAACTCCGCTCACCTAAAGAAATTGTGAAGTAATAAATTTAATAATTATTTTCCACTGACAAATTTCCACTTTACAATTATTAGATACGAAACGAAAAAAGTCTTTTTTTGTACAACCAGTGGACATTTAAAAAAATTCGAAAAAATTTGCTGGGAATTATTTCCCATGACTAATAATTATGTGCATTGAATGAGGAGATTCTGTATATGTGACCAAAAGCCACATCGCATACTTTAAATTACTGAAAACAACTATATGCGGACTACCAACTGCACGGTATTTCTCCATTCTCTCCTATGTGAATATTGCTCTCGCACTGGCTGTGACATTCTTGCGGGAAGATGATAAACTCACTCGCTACATTACAGCACATTTTATAAGCCAGAAAAATACAAATTTAGAATAATGTAATTGTTTTCTCTTAATTAATCTGCACCCGAACACAGTGTGTTAAAATTTTCATTTTGTAATTCTTAAACGTCTTTTAAAAATATTAAAATGATATGATAAATTAAGTTAAGCTATTAGTATCATGTCTTGTGACATCTTTTTTTTCGTAACCAAAGACATTTCAAATAAAGTAATGGAATAGTCATCTAGCTAGTGGATAGAGATGCATAATCCACGATTTTTTGAATAACAAATAATATTGCTATTGTTATTTTTAAATATGTGTTCCATATATCTGTTATTTCAATCATATTATTAATTAAAAATTATTACTTAATAGTAAATATAAAATTTATTAATTGTAATTAATACTTAATTAACTAATTTAAATAACATGTGATTGAATTAATTTATCTATTTCAACTTAATTTTTTTTCTCAAAACTATTTATTTAATTTCTTTATTAGAGTGAATCATTTTCTGGAACAGGTAAATTAAAAATATATGTCATTTCCTTAAAATGTTTACTTTAGTACTATATACTACCAATAGATGGCGCCAGCAGTAAACAGAATATATGTAATCAAAGTCAATCATGTCACGAGCAATTAAAAACGATCTGTATGAAATAGTGCATCATCATATGCGAATATCGGAAGTCACTCCCGTAAAGTGGAGCGGTGACTTCGCAATCTCCGGTGAAATCACCGCTCCGATAAATTTCAGTGATATACAATTCAATGGTACGATAATTTTAACAACCGGTCCGTTCACTTTTCAATCCATTCACAGATATCTTTCGAGAGCTTCCATTGGATAGATCGTATCTATTGTTACTTTCCAGTGAAGTCATCGCTCCGGCAAATTTCAGTGATATCGTATCGATTGTTACTTTCTATCGTGATCCAACCTGTAATCGAAATATCACCAGTAAGATCGTATCAAGGATTTGAATCATACCCCTCATTGAAAAGTATTGATCACTTGTATTTGTAACTTTTTGATATTGGTTACGTAATAACCGCTCGTAAAATATTCGTCATAGTGGATAAAAGGCAAATATACTGTAAGCATTATTTTTGTAAATGATTTAATAAAAATATTAGTTTAGTTTTTTAAAATGTATAATTTGTATAAATTAACGGGAAATTCATTGCTTCTTCAAATTAATTAGGTAATTAATATGAGTAATTTGTTAATTATGGATAACTGAAAAATAACTATAACTTCCACTTACTACCGTTCATTACGTCATTGCG
>JAPMOR010040367.1:0-19537 GCA_026543865.1 Argiope aurantia
TTTTAATACTTTCTAAATCTTTGTTTGGATTTATTCAGGTTGATGTTGTTTTATAATTCAGTTTTTGGATTTAAACACGAGATAAAATTAATGAGTATGTATCTCTAATTTCGTGTTTGAAATTATTCTTTTGGCGTTTCATCATATGTTTATGGCTTTAAAATTTAAAATTCATCATCTTTCCTAACAGTTAAGCTACTTAAGTGAAAAAGGTAATGAATCCGGAAATGGCTATCTACTAACAATTAGTAAAGCTATATATTTTCAATTGAAATTAATTATTTTTAAATCAAGTTTTAAACTGTTCAAAAATTCACAATAATAGCTAGAAACATTAATATTCAATTGGGTATTTATGTATAAATAATATTTTTACTTATGCAAGAAAGATTCTATAAAATGTACTCGAGATATTTTTTAAGATAAGGTCGGTATGGAAACTATAACGGAGGTGCATCCATGCTAAGGAAAATTGAGAAAATAAATGACCGATGTTGCGAAAACAATAAGGTGAAAATTATAGTTGAGTTCAAAAGACTATCATTGGCCACGACACACACCCTCCCGTAGGAACTATGTTTCTATACCATCAGTTACATCTCGAATTCATATTTTTACCATACTCGTTAAGGAAACAAGATAACACTTCATACCGGATGTTTCTTAGCCTCATATTTTCTAGCCTCCATATAGGATAGCAATGAGGCGTGGGATAGTAGAGAGATGCTGTGATAATAGTTGGATGAAAATTATAGTTGAGTCAAACAAACCATCATACACTACAGTACTGTCCCTACCGTAGGAGCTCTGTTTTCTCACATACAGGATATATCTCAATTTCATACTCCTTGCATATTCGTTAAGGAAGCGAGATAACAATGCACACCGGATGTTTCTTAGCCTCATATATTGGAGCCTCCAAATAAGACGATGGAATAGATATTATAAAGTGAATATGTCAAAGAACAAGGATGAGTGATGATGAATATTCGGTAATGAATTGGACAAACATGATGATAGCTTGCTTAACGAATGGATTAAATCCGTTCTGTTTGATGTGTGTGTTTAAAATAACGCGCATGTATGCACAAAATATCACCAAAAAAT
Organism: Argiope aurantia; assembly: GCA_026543865.1. NCBI lineage: Eukaryota > Metazoa > Arthropoda > Arachnida > Araneae > Araneidae > Argiope > Argiope aurantia. The sequence continues at coordinate 1,108 of JAPMOR010040367.1, forward strand.
ATCTTCTCTGATCATGATAGTAAATATTATGAAAAATATAAGTTGTTCACTCTTTGCTTTTAAATCATTAAATTGTATGAATAGTAGCATTATCATGATCTTTTTTTTCATATTTTGCAGAAACAGCATTTGCAATTCTATAAAATGCTTACTTATTATATACAATATCTAGAGAAAAATGTTTAATAATTCTTAGATTTCACAATTTGTTTAAAAACACCCAGCATTTTATAAGGTATTCTATAGAATGCAAGTATTCATTCATTGGGAGAAATATATGCATAATTCTCCCATAAAATAGTAATGGAATCTCTTTTATTATATTCAGATTTCAGCTCCTAATTCGTATATTCTTACTTAATAACTTTATGAATCTTCTCCCTAGTTTCAGAAAATCATTGCTAAGCTATTTTACGTAAAGATTATTAATTTAAAAAAAATTCAAACTCATTAGTTTATGTGTGTAATGGGTTCTAATTGGTTTTATTGTTCAAAAAAGGAAACAAAGTTCCCATTGGTTGCTACTTATTGTAGAGTGGATAAGCGTATAAGTTTTTGAGTTAAATAACGCTCGATTAAATGTTTTTCAATAATCCCTCATTTTCACTCCGTTATACTTAATAAAGAATTCTAAAAAAAAACTTTCACAGTGCTTTCCAGTAAGATAAATCTAATTTCTTATGAGAAATTGTTTTATTAGGAAACAAATGGAAATGAAAGTAATCCTTTATTAGATGTATAAGACTTTCATTTATTATTCATAACGGAAATATTTGCCTTTCTAATCTTTCAAATACAGTTGGATGTGTGATTCATAACTTCGAATTACCTTGACTAAAAATTAGGAATGAAAATTCCTGGAAATGACAAAAACGAATTGTTCTTCCAGTCTTTAAATTTATCTACATAATGAAAAACGAAATATCTTTTTTTCCTTTCTATGCTTGACCTTACAAAAAAGAAAAGGTTTCCTTTAAGCTGTCTAGGTTGTCACATTAGTCAAGTTCTCCCTCGAATTTCGTAGATCCATCTATTTCAATTAAATGCCTCTTGCGTTAAAAGTAATGAAAGGCAAACTACTTTTTTCCTTTCTTAAAATTCGTTTTTTTTTTCTATTTCTTTTGTTGAAGTAGTTTTCTTCTTTTTTCTTCTTTTCTTTTTCTATTAAACTGGCGAAGAGATTCATTTCGAAAGCAAGAAGAAACAAGGAACAAGATTCTTGAAAAGATTTCATTACTCATATTCCCCTTGTCTAGGCTTAAAGTTTAATTATAATAGAATAATTAAAAATAGAAAAGAAAAGAGCAGTCATCATTCTAAAATATACAACTTTACATCAAAATGTACTCGTGAGAGGAAAAGAATTTCAAGTTGGAAGCTCTTAATGGTTAAAAAATGTAAATAAAGTAATTACAAGAGATTAATTTTTCTTATTAGTTTGGAGTGGAAGTGAAGTTGTTTTTAAAATGAGCTATTTTGAAATGCTTTGCGTTTTCTAATTTAAGTCAAAATATCGATCTTTCCTGCACAAATGATTTTAGTAAGAGGGAAATTCCTGAATTAATTCAAAAATATTTATAAATTCTGAAATCAACATCGGTGCTTTAAATTGACTAACGCGATGTGTAAAACAGTGTGATAAGCATTTCTTTAGGGATTTTAAGACTTTAATTAAGATTATGCAATATGTTTAATAATTCATGAATTCTTGTTTAGGTTTTTAATTTTCAACGCAACATTTAAAAACCACTGCATGATTTAAAATGAATTCTACATATTCTGTTTAAACATTTAGCTATTTATTATCAAGTAGCAATGTTTTTATCGTTAATTTAGCAACATTAAATTTGGCTAGGTTGACTCATTTGCATTGTTTAATGGCGCTTAGGGCGAGGTTTGGACATGTTGCGCCAAACTTATAGTAAAGAAGGATATTGAAACTAAATGTATTAAATTTGGAAAAAATGTAAGTTGATCCATTAAAATGTGTTGCTAAATATTAAGACTCTTACATTGGAGACGAATCCGAATGCTAAACAGGTGGAAAATTTTTGTGAAAGAGAAAATTGATATTTTTTTTAATACATCATTGTGAACATTCAACAAACATAATCCACAGACACGTTTTGAAAAATGATTTTTGTATATAAATTGCTCTAATAAAACTTATAATTCTCATTCAATACAAATTTAATAAAATACAGTGGTCGATTTTGAAGAAATGAATGACTTGCATTAAATTATTACATTCATTTAATAGCCAAATATTTATATTGGTATACATTCTGGTTTCCATGGTTTTCGAAATTTTAATGTTCTTAAAGCACATTTTTAAAGGCCCATAACTGAACGTCGATGATCAAACCATTATAATTATGAATTTCAAAGAAATAGAAAGAAAAAATTAAATATTTAAATAATTAGTATATTGCACCTCTAAAACTAATTAATAAGTATAAAAGCATTTCTAATATCCCTAAAACAATTTATAACACTATACAGACTTTTCTGAAAATTCGTGAATAAGAATTTTAATAATTCTCACATTTTACTCACGTGCTATACTTTTTAGTCCGTTATAAGAATTTCGTATATATTTTTCTTTTTAATTAAAAATATTATTTTCGGCATTTTAATTATGTTTGTGTGTGAAATTACAATTATGTTTAAGCTAACTGACGAGATAACGACTGCAATAATAGAAGTTCTAATTGATTGCAAAATGTATAACTAATAGATAAATAAACAGACAAAATAGTGAATTAATACTGCATTGTCATCCAGTTCTGATCTATGTTTAAATTATCATTTGTCTAGCATATAAAAAACTTTAGCTTCGAATCGATTGCAATAGTTTAAGCAGACAGAGCAGTAAATGATATAATAAAATCGTTTTAAAGATAAATATTATTATTTTTCATATTTTGTCGAAATTTTCTAAAAATGAGTTTTTTATGTTACCATCTAAATTATTAAAATTCCAGAGAAAAACAAGATTATGAATTTAGTAATTATAATCAGATAAGGATTCTTATCTATCAAATTAGAATATAATCTACTGATAAGAGATGCGATATTAAAAAGATAGTTATCTGAAGATGATTCGTACATGCCTTTCGTTACAAAAGGTAAGGAAAAACGTAAAGTACAGTTTAACTAAATTAGCTAGCATTTCATTCTCACATTTAATTTAATAAGGATACTATTTTCTATTAATTATGTGCATAACTTTTTCGGGGTGAGGCTTCATTAATTTTTTTGCATTTTATTGTCACGGAAATACATAAAGAATGTAATTAAATAAGTAGTATGACATTATACCTACATATAATCCATTCACTAATAATAATCTCTTGGAGACTAATAATAAATTATATATTATTTTCCACGATAAAGAAATTGGTCCAGAGTGGCTTCATAATGATATAAATGATTATCTATTCATATCTCTTGACATTCCTAAACGAATTTTATTAGCAGTATTAGGTAGGCGAGTGTGTACTGTTTTATTATTTTGTGATTTGTTTCGAAGCAAAAATATCCTAAATATTGGTTACTGGAATTGATTTTTTTTGTTTCTGTATAGCTATATTATTAGCTCCATCTATGTAATTGTTATTTATTGGTTTCATTACAATGATGGAAAATACTATAGATAAAAACTAATATTTTTATCATTGCTTCAAAGAACCACTTGAATTACTATTTCTTTAATTCACTGTTTGTTTCACTGAGAGGTCTGCATTGCTTAAGAACTATTTTGTGGATTATATATTCTCATGATTGTCATAGAAGAATCATCTCATGATTTTTATTGAAACTGATAGAGTTTATAACCATTCTTTTTGCATCAGTTGTAATAGACAAAAGATTAAAGTCAGGAAATTTATTTTATTAATCTTGATTAAAACTTCTTTTTTAAGAATATGGAATAGTGAAACAAAAATATTCAAAATGCATGATATAAATAACATTAGCACCTCTAAAACAGAATATCATTGCTTATAATTTTTCTTTACAAATCGACTTGGAATTAATTCAACGGGCGACTCCCTGATTTTGCTTATTTAAATGCTGTCTGTCCTACCAGACGCACCTTAGAATTGAGAATGAGAAGCTTCCAACATGTTAGTTGGTTCTTGCCATTGTATCTATTTAGGTACAGAAATGACAGGGTTCGGATACCTCCTTCTAATGACGGGACGAGATTCCCAAGGGGAAACCATGGCCGGCGATGGACCTTAGGATTAAACCACAATTCCCGCCAGTGTTGCCTTCATCAGATTTAATTAGAATTGATCCAAAAGGATTTAATTAAGCGAGGTGGAGTAGTCTTGTGTGTTTAATAAATGTTCTAGCCAATGGTAGGTACATCATATCAGGATGAGAAGCTACTAGCGAGACGATTCTTTCACGTCACCCGAGTGGATACAGAAGTGGTGGGAGCCGGCTACCGCCTTGCGTTGACGGAAAGGGTTGTACCTTGACCGGTGATGAATTTTAGGATTCAATCATAGATCCCACGAATAATGTAGTATTGGTATAATCATTGAAATATAATCCGAATGCTTTTAATTAGGCGGGACGGAATGCCCTGTATCGTTCTTAAATGTTATGATTCTTAATGTCACGTAAAATATGAAAATCCGAGATGCTTGTGGTATGAATTTAAGTATTATTAATTTTAACAATTTCATTTATTTTCTTTTTCAACTAATACAGTGTCCAATAAAGAAGAATTCGAAAATTTATTTCCATTTATTAGTGCTACATTCTAATTACTAATTATACTTCAAATTTTATGAATATATTAAAATTAAATTATGCTAATTAATTTCCCAATATACATTCATTTAAACTATCATTGTTTCTCTTTAAGTCATTAGATATCATTTCCATTCATAACTGCAGAAGACTAGGGAAATTTTTGGGCAGTCCCTTTTATTCATATAAATCCGCTTTATTTTTTCATTTTTTTTTGTTTTATTTATTTACTTATTTTGAATACAAAAATGTTCTTCCTGAAACATATATAGAGTAAGGGTTTTCTATTTTATTATTGATTTTTAAAAATATATTTAACAAAAACCAAAATGCTCATCATATTTTGTGTACTTAATATTTGAATCGTAAACATCCTACAAATGGTTTCCAGATTTATTTTAAAATACTACCAATACTATTATACTGAGGGATGATTGTTTCTTCATGACTTACTGCGCTTTAAACCTAAAGTAAAAAGGAAAATCATTACAGTTCTCTAAATAATGTGAATTGAATCTTGAATTAAAAATATGTACGAATACAAAAAAAATTCATGAAATACATACCATTGTTACACTTCAGTGAATATCCTAACTTTAGATAGTAAACACCTCTGGAAAAATTAGAAATATTTAAATTTTGTAAAAACATGTGCCTTGTGTTGTATATAACAAACATGTACCACGCTCCTTCTGTATGAAAATTTCTAAGAGTTATTGAAAATAATATTTCTCTATTAAGAAATATGTTTTAAAGTTATTTTTAGATTCTTTTTTTCTTTCCATTTCCCAATATACATGTATGTATTTCTTTTGATTTCTAAAGTTATTTAGATATATGCTTAATATTCATTTCGAATTATTCTCATTACATGTGTGGTATATACATTTTATAAAATCTCAAGTATATTTTTAAACTTTATAAATAAAATTCCTTTCCTTGTTGATTCTGGACTTAAAACTACGTTCTCCGTTGCTGTAGCTCATGTGGCCACTTTCCGGTTCGAAATATATGTATGTCAATTTTATTAAACAAAAAAGGAGAAAAAAATTTCACTACAAAATGATATAATACTACAAAAATTACATACAAATGATAAAATACAAATACATACAACATTAACAAAACAATTATTGAGAAAAACAAATTATAAAGAAACCTGAACAAATGAATATGAAAATGTACAATTAATGAGTTATAAAATAAAGCAATTATAAAAAACGCTATACTAGAGAAGGGTTAAGAATACAGTTTAGATAAAATGCTGGTAAAATTAATAGGATTGACTTATTGCCCTAATTATTCATGATCAATTAAAAAATTAATCATATTTATCATGTTTTATTACGAATTATTAAGCATTCTTTTATACCAAGGTCTTCCCATCGAATCGTAATTGAAAATGTTGATTTCGAGATGGTGAGACTTCTCTTGGTTGTTAAGAGAATCACTTTAAATATACTCTATGTCCATATTCACTCTGTCAACGATTGCACATACTCCTGCTTGTTTCTGGTGGATTGTTGCAAGAGGGAAATACTGTTATAGATGTCATTCAACCCATTAAACTTTGCTATAAAATTATGGACTTAGAAGGTATTGGATTCTATGCTATTTTATCTTACATATCACGTTAAACTTAATACTCAGAATTTATATTGCTCATATGCCGCGGAAGCTTCATATATGCTCTTGTGTCATAGTCATGTGATATAGGAATAAATTTTATGCAATTCCAAAATGAGGCGTTAATACAACTCAACCGTACTGTTATAAAGCTTGTGTGCGTTGGAAATATCTATTCAGATTTAAAATCACCAAACATATTATAAGAGTCTTTTTTAAAACAATTAGCAAAGAATTTTTCCAAAATTTTATAAAGCTTTTATTTCTTAAGAAGGATCACTGTGTATTTCTTAGAAAATTTTGAAGCGTAAAGTGATAAATATTTTGTCAATTATGGGTTGGCAAATATACTATTAACTAATTATAATACATAGGCGACACTTTTATTCCAGAATGCACCAGAATATAAAAACATAACAAAAATCCACATCATTTTAACACTTCAATAAACTCACTTTCTATATTCTTTTACAATATTTTGAATCGTTTCAAATCGTTATGATAAAATCATCCCACCATTCCACATAACCACATATATCACGTTTCCATCCAGCTTCGAAAAATCTCCAAAAGTAAGTGAAAAAATTCTAATTCTAGCGAGATAAAAATTGAAAACGTTCTACTTGGATAGAGCGTAGCATTGGCCTGAAAAATCCACCAAAGCAAACCTTCTACTTGGCAGTTATTTTCCACTTTCAAATTCACCACCAGCTCGAATGGGTATGTTCAGGTATTCAACCCTCGACTTTTAACTATTGATTGCCTTACCTTTTTTATGTAGCGTTATTTTTAGCAAAAAGGAGATCAATGGAGGACCAAAACCACAGAACTTTTGTTTCTTTTCAATAGTTTCAGCCCTGCAGTGTGAAATCGATTTCAGACACATATTTTATTCTTGAACGAGTTAACTGTTTCTTCTTTGAGGTAATTTTACACTACACTGATTTCGAATACATTTTTCATGAATGCAGATTGCTTAATGCTACTTACACATTTATATCGAAACATATACTTTTTTGGTAATTTTTATTTCATTTAACCTGCTGTAAAGGATTCGGTGATTATTTAATAATGTGTCTGATGTGAATGGACAATAGAGTTAATAAATTTAAATGTGTTTACTGTAGTTAAAAATTTATCCATTCTTTTTAATATTTTTTAAATAAATATTTATATTAAATAAAATTATTATTATTATTATAAGATTCATGACATTTGTATTTTTATATGAATAATAATAAAAGAAATGAAAATAAATCTTAATTACGAGAATTTAAAAAAAAAGACGCTTGCTAGATTTAATTGAATTTAAACTATAGCAAATTTATATTTTATAATTTTTTGAAACACTGAATAAGTTTAGTAATTTATATAAAACATAAACATAGGATTGCAAAATTCTTCTTAACGGTTTATAAAATGTTTATTATTAAAAATCAATAATTCCTAAAAATATGTATTATGAATTGTTCCCATAAGATATTGCATAACATATCACAATATATCTCTCTCGAAAAGCTCTTCAAATTATTCTTATAAATCATTATTTGTGAAAAAAATTTGCAATGATAATATAATAAATATTTTAAAATTATAGAGAAAATCAGCTATCGACGGTTTCCAAAATAACCTGGACCAGTGATATTATTGATATTTTTAAGTTTCATTTATGTTTTAATTTTTTTAAATATTTCAAACCAAAAAAGATTTTTTTTATTAATACTGCAATAAGACTGATATAATACTGTAAAAAAAGAATGGTGGACGATAAAACTCTTATAATATTTTATAGAAAAGTGGTTTATAGTTTAAAAGAATTACTCGTGGTAGGGTTTTAATCCCAAGTAGCGAATGATTATCATCGATAATTATTAATAAATTTTTTCTAGCTTTGCATGTTTGTGCTAGTATGATTAACATCTCCTTCTAAATTCAATAAAAAAAAAATTCAAATAAATTCCGAATTCCAATAAATTATCATAGTTATTACTAAGACAGTAAAATGAATACTATCAACTTTTCAATATGCAAAAAATAATTTAATATTCAAATAAACAGAAATTAGTAAATGTTTACTCTTTTTTTTTTTTTACATTTTGAACATCTTTGATACCATTTTTCTGTTTCCTTATCATTTTAATTTATCATTCATTCAAGTGAAGAAAACTCTTTTTTATATTAGTGGACAAAACTTGGAATTCTAATATAAGGAACGCTAATAATTTACTGAGAAAATTAACTATAAAACAAGGTTTGAAAATTCATCCTGATCAATTGATTTTCTAATTTTAATTAAAATCAGGGAATAATAAATGATCAAGATTTTTAATATTATAAAGTTTTATACATATATATCAAATATTATATATGAAAATTAAAAATATTATACATGAAAGAATTAACTTTCTGAATAACGCCTGATATATCAGCTATAAGAATAACTCCAAGACAATACTCGATGAGCATCATTATAATTTAAGCCTGGAATAAAAATAGCTGTCATGGGACCATCATAGAATGTCAGGACAAAAATCAAGAGATTGCATTAATCTAAGATAGGCTATATATAGCGAGATTAAATAGAATGGAATGCAACTATTCTTAAAGGATTTGCAGTGGTGTTTCCTGATTCCGTCAATAACAGTTGCATTAACCATTTCCTTGTGGAGTAGATCCTAGATATTGGTCACTTCCTGTGAGCAGAAACAAACATAAATTTGTCTTCCGCGTCCTTCCTCTGTCAATTAATCAGTGCTGAGGTCAAATCTCTGTCTCGCATTTTATCTATGGAGAGATGTAACTAAATAGAAATGACGTCAAATGGATGAAGCAATAGAGACTAAGGACAACATTTAATACGAGAAGGTAAATGATTTACACAAAACTAATCTTGAGTTAATGAATGCTTGTATAAATAACTGAATATAAATAATCAATAGAAATACGAACAAATTCTTAGCTTATTTCTGTAATTAATATTTGTAAATGTTAATCAGAACGAATCATAATGATTCGTTTTTCACCTATTTCTTCTTTGATTTAGGTTAATTAAATTTAATGAATAATACTCATAAATAATAATGATGCCAATAACTAGAGCAAGGTTCTCTATTCTATTCTAAATCATTTTTACGCTTTCTTTTTAAATATTTATCGCTCAAAATCTTGGATTGAAAAACGATTATAATTATTTATGTAATTAATAACATGGAATGACACGAAAGCTACCGTCTTAATTCCAGATAAAATTCCATTTCATATTCTAAAGATTGGAGTTAAAAAATCGTTTCTTTAAATACTTTGGAAGGGTGTTTTAATTGCATTTTATCTATTATAGATCCACTATGAATGCTTACAGAAAAAAAAACGAGAACAAGCTAAAGATAAATACAAAAAGAATATTAATTAAAATATATACTCTTAAATGCTGCAGCAAAAATACCACATTTATATTTTAAGCATGTGAATGAAACTTTCTGTACATTTTCATAGACTAATATGGAAATGAAATTTATGATATATGTAAACGGTATGCAATTATTTCGAATTCATTGTAGAAAATACTTTATGAAAGCTGAATGAAAAAAAAGTTGTGTACCATTTATCCAAAACGTTGTAATCGGGGAATAGTTTAAGCATAATAGCTTTGGATCAATTGTATTAGACTTTATATCATGTGCTTAATGATTTGCATACTAACGACACTCGTATTTGTCTACGGTAGGCATTATTCGACATTATTCACAAGAATAATGCCTGACTGCTCTTCGGTTCAGTCCTTTATCTATTGAAATGCTCAACAACTGTAAATGGTATAGTGCAGAAGTATGGAAGTTCTGTGCAATTGTAAGAGTTATAGTGCAGGAGCAGAGTCTTTCTGTTCGCCACCGTCCATCTGGCTATCGGTCCATTCTTCACTCTAAACATTTGTTCATCTCTCATATAATTATAGTACTTGCATATTTCTTTTGGCTCTTTTACAGTGAGGTTTTCTCCATATGCATTAAACAAATCGTATATAATATGCCGTCTAAAAAAAATAAGCACGATTTAAAAAAATCTATGTAGAATGTGTAAAATTTCGTACACAAATATCTTAAATATTGAGAAGTATACAAGCATAAAATGTATGATATTAATTTCTATTCTATTTTCTCGGCCAACTATTTATTTCTAAAATCATATATTTTTTTGCATTTCAATTAAGGTTAAAAATAACTAGCAATTGAAGGATAAATATGAAAAAAAAACATTAAAGTATTTTTTAAATAAAATTTGGATTCAACTAAAGCATGAATTTATTAATTTAAAGTGGCCAAATTATTATTGCTTGAATTTCCGAAGAACATTTTGCATTTAGTCATAATATAAAATAGATTTGTTTATTTACTAATTATATTTCATTATAGATAATTTAGGCTATAAATAATAATATTTAAATATACATAAAATTTATTTAACATTGTTAACGTTTAAGAATTCTTAAATATTTTTGACATTCTTAATTGAAATTCTAAATGAATTTTTTTTTTAAAAATCGCTGATTCATTCTCACCCTCTGAACTATATATATAATAAGGCCGATAGCTGTATAGTAAAGTTCTAGCTTCTACAGTGCTTTCATCTGTATTATCAGAAGGGAAGGACCACTTGTGCTAATGAATGTTCAGACAAATAAGAGACGATGCAGTAATTGTCATTTTTTCTGAAACTCATACAATTTATTAACACTAAACCTACCGGCATTTCACCGATACATTGGAATTGCCATTGGAAGCGGTCATTTGACCGGCTCGTGGTAGCTTTAGTGTTAAAAATATGCTCACAAAGAATCCTACTTAATATACAAGGAAACAAAATAGTAGTATCTTTATTAACAACAATGAAATGAAACCCGTAATTAAATATTTGCCATGACAATGAAAATTATATGAATTTCGTAATAGCACTAAGAAACATTGCTTTGAATTTACTTCAAAATGTATTAAGAAAGCAATGCATTTAAAGAATAACTTTATAGCGATTTTTAATATAGAACAGTTATTCTTTTAAGTTTTCAGATTGTTAAAAATTAATTTTATAATATATTATTTTCAAAATTTATGAAGAAGAAAAACCAAAATCTGTAATAAATTTTATTCAAAAATTTCAACCAAAATTTGAAGATCAACTTCCGATACACCAAAGAATTTTTGCTTCGAAATTTTAAGCATTAAAGCTATTAGTCTAGTATTTGAAATTCTAAAACTCATACACACATACACGTGCAAAATGTGTTTTATTATAACTTTTTCTTATAAGATATTTAGAGTGGTCGGTATAGAAAATGCGAATTATTAACCCTTTCATTGATAAGAATTATTTTCTAAATTGTAAATGTGTCGAAATAAAAGCCAATGCAATTTTATTAATAAAACTATAGACCCGCTATATTGTCTATATTCATTTTTTTAATTAATAAATTATTAAAAAATTGTTATGCACAGAAAGTAGTAAGGAATTATCAGGTCAAAATATAATATAATTTTTTAAATAAATTTTTATTGCTTTACTTTCTTTTCTAACTGTTGCTTCTGATGAACATTTTTTTCTCTTCTTTAGATGATATATATTTTTTTAAATATGAAGATATTTAGGATAATTAGTTTTTTTTTTACAAAAGCGTGAGGATTTGAATCACAAAGAGAAACCAAATTTCTGTATACTAAATAATTCCTGGAATAATAAACTGGGTTATATAATGCATAGTTTGGTGGTAAAATATCTTCAATTTCACTCCGTGGAAATACGCAACAGTTATTTTAAATAATTTGATATGTATTTGTCAGAAATATTTTATTAGAAATAGGTGTAAGTATCTTAAATTAAATACTTTAACTCATTTGCTAGCATGCAAATTTGAGGAACAATATTTTACTATATTGTTCATTATTTATGGTATTTCACAGTGTGTTAAATTATCTCTACAATATTTTTTTAAAATGTATTTAAACATTTGCTTACAAAGCTTGCATGTGTTGTGAAGCATCTGTCCTAATATGTAATTTATTAATATCCAACTAGTTCAACTGTTCAGGAATTGAAAAAAATCTAAATTCTAAGAGCTAAAAATTAAATATGCATTGTATTTTTTTAAATTTTTTTTAAACGTTTAGGTTTATAACAAATTATATAAATTGTAGTTATAAATCTTTTCATTCTAAAAATCTAACACTATCCTTTTATTTTCAAACTGAAACAACAGAGCCCATTTTTAATAATAACAATGCGGAAAACTGTATATAGAATATTTTAATGAAATCATAACAGCAGTTATTGTTTTTATACTGAAATATTTTCACATTTCATAATCTTCTTATCTATATATTTATTTTAGTTCTGAGAAACATAAATAAGAATAATTAATATTATCTTTAACCTGGAGGTAATGTTGATGGTATGCTAAATTACTTGTTAATAAAAAAAAGCAATATTAATCTAAGCTAAATTACAGTTAAGAACTGTTTGCCCTAACCTATTGGGATTCCGATTATATCGATTAGGAAATGATAAAGTTAATAGAAGAATGTGAAAATAATATACATATGCCTGATTGCATTTAATTTTAATTTCATATTACCCACCACTTAACATTTATTATCTTTCTAATAGTAAACTTTGAGTTGCCCAATAAATGTATCCAAATGTATAGCTATAATTTTCTTGTAATAAATATTAGTATGAAGGAAAATAAATCAATGATTATGTTCAAATGAGTAACACCAGTATTTCTGGACTTAATTGAAATTACTTCAGCAACTTAACTCCAATACTCTATGTATAAAACCGATAAAGTCATTAACAAAAAAATATTACATTTCAATTTTTTGTACGCTAAACAATGAAATAGTCACTCCATCTAATAATCTGGAGCCCAGCAGTGGGTAGAATATTATGTAAACAACTCAATAAGCCAATAAATAAGACTGGCATTTTCTTTTAATCTCCTTCATTTTCAGCACCATGTAGTCACGTTCCGGCCAGCTGTTATCAGACATTAGAACCAGATATAAGACACATTAAGATTGATTAACATTAATGAAGGGAGATATACTGTTTTCTGAATTCGATATTCAATAGAACAACAAAGAAATGGTAGAATAATGAGATGGGATTGAAGTCATTAAACGCCCCTTAATTTGGTCTCAGAAATTTGAAAAACTTAGGAGTTCAGATCAATGTCATGTAAAAAAAAAGAAAAAGTTCTTATCTGAATCTTGTCACAAATATATATAACATAATTAAAATTAGTAAAAAAATTAAACAATCTTATAATTTAGTCGATAACGGTGTGCCAAAATATTGTTATTGTAAAATATTAATTGATATCTTAAAAATTAATTGATAAATACACTTCACAGTAAAATAGTGTTCTTTTATTGAAAATAAATCATAAAACAGGTTATTTCTATAACTCATGTTATAATTCAACTGATAATTAAAATGTAGTAAACTGATATTTCATAAACTTTTGACAAGCATATTTGACATTTTGTAAATACCATTTACAAACCAATAGCTGTAACTTTCCTTCAATTGTATTTATGGATTTATATTTAATAAAATGCAAGAAATTTTAAAACGGATTAGAGAATGTAATATGATTTGTAAATATAGATAAAACTCGAATTTTCGAATTAAATGATCAATTTTAAAGGCAGAATTGAAAGAAAAAAATTTAGATTTCCAAATTTTGTACTCAGTGAATTTTTAATGATATAAGGGAAATCAAATGTATTGACTGTACAATGAATTTGACAAAGGTAATTGAAAATAATTTTTATCGTTTTAGAGCTTAGATATATTATTAATTTTAAATATTTGTTATTTATTTCCTGTTTATAATATCAGAGAAAGTAATTTTCGTTTTTAAATTCGCTAAGTTAACATAGTCATATTAATTCGTGTAGTCATGTTAGCGTTTAGCTATGTTATAGATATTCCACTTTTTAACTTAATTAATTAATTATGGAATAAATATCTATGGAATAAATAGCGCACATTATAATGACACAATAAAAATATATACAATTAGAAATCTCTAGAATATTAAGAACTAAGTGGGAATTCTATTACAATTTTTATACTTATACCATCGAAATAAACGATATTATACCAAAGAATATAAAAACAAACATATATATGTTTCTCAGGTGTATATAGACCTTTAAATTCATAATCATTAAGAAAAAAGAATAATATATATTTTTATGATATGCAAACTAAAACATCAATTTTCATGACAAATGTTCTATGCAACGATTCTTACTTTATATTAAAAATAAACTTGTATTAAATTTAGTCAGTTCTAAACATAGTAAATTCTTAAAACTTGAAATAGGGTGAGCCGTTTGACAGAAAAGGTTAACTGGGACTTTAATGAATAGATTTCACAGTAGATTAAATATTTAACTTTACTTGAATTTGCTTTAGATAAACATAAGACATACAAATGTAGGGTTTTTGCAGTGTAGAATTTTGAAAAATATTTACTTTAAAGAAATGGAGGAAACTCTTTCGTGTACATATATATGCATGCAGTATGACCTGAAATACATCCAATTCCTAGATTAAAAAAGAGTGTAGTCGTCTTTTACTTTCTGATGATATTATCAATTTCATGATGTTGAAACAGAAAGATACGTGACCTAGAAGTGACATTTAGATTTCAGACAATATTTCGAGCTATAAGAATTTGGAATATTGATATTTCCTATGATTTCAGATCATTTTTCAGCGAAAACAGAGATCTGAATATCAATCTAGATAATATGATGTGATAATTTAAAGAATTAATTATCTATTTATTAATATTTTATTTATAATTCATAGTAATTGCATATTATAATGATAAATGCTTTTAATATAATATGGCATTATTTTCTTTTGCATTTCTATATGCTAGGACATATTTTTAGTAAATAAGATACTTTTATAAAATCAAGATTTCTAAAATATTACTTTGTATCGATTCTTTATTTATCGCCATTGATTATTTGTCACGTAAATCTTTATTAATAAAATTATCATTATTTCTAGCAATTTTATGAATCGATATTAGCAATATCTACCTTAAATTTTTGATTTTCATCAAATTGTTTAACGCACCCGCTTGTATTAATACTTCGTTGATGTACCAAGAAATTATCAGAGTTTTATTTTAATTCAACAACTGTTTGAGATAATGCAAAAAAAAGCTAAATACCTGTTGGAGTCAGATGAACTTGATGATCCCTTTGCGTTAACATCATTATTTATAATGAGTTGAGATTATTTACTTAATTGATCATATTTACTATTGACAGTGATACTATATTCGTTTAGTTCATTAGGATAGAGTAGCAGTTGCCCTTTGTGGAATATACTGTTAACCCATTAGCATAGTATATGGTCTATTTGACAACATTCTCTCTTCTGATATGGAATGATAGGAATTTATGAAAAACTTCCATTTATTATTTTATGCACCTTTTAGACAGAAGAGGAAAGAGCAACACATATTAATGTAACAAAGTCTCATATTTTTTATCGGGGTGGAGGTTGCAGTTGACCAGTGCGTGTGTCAGCGCTTCAGGACCGCCTAACTTCATGACTAGAACTTTGTAAGAATGTAAGAAATGGCGATTCAAAGACATATTCACAGATGATTCTATCGATAGAGAAAATAATAATAACTCAGATTAGTCTGATTTAAATGACACTCTGAAATTCATCATGATATAGAATTTAAGTAAGACAGATTCCTAAGAAGAATATCCTAGAGAAACTAATCGAAAGTCAATAGTATTTTATGAAAATTGTAAATATTTGCGTCAAATGGATTTCTTTAAAATATATAAAAACTTTAAATATATAATAAAAATTCAGACAATTCTTAATGGTGAAAGTTAAAAACACTTCTTGGGATCATAAATAAAAATTAAAAACAAAAATGTATGTATTTTCAATGCTTAAATTTACTTTCTCCAAAACTCTTAAATATAAACTCTGTAAAACATCGATTTTATTATAATTCCAATAACTTTTCTAAAAATAACTACTTAGTACTTTTAAAATTAAATGCTTTTTTATGAATGAAATATTGAAAGGAATATAGAAAAAGTGTAAATAATAGATATATGATCAATTTTGCCTTAACTTGTTTAAATTCTCAGTTATTCTAGGTAAAACATGTTTGCAAGAAAAAATATTCTTTTATTCTGACCATATTTCTTTTTTGCTCTCCGTGTATTGTTTAATCTTCGAATAGAAATAGATGTGTATGCTGAAGGATTAAATCAACTTGCCTCTTTTCATTTAAATTTATTCCCTTAATTCCACAGAAAGTTCGAACCAGATATTAATAATTTATGAGGAAATGATTATAAATTTTAAGTTCATGCAAACGAAGCTGTTAATGTCAGATATGAAATTCTACTTCAGAATTATCAAATCAATGTCTCATTATATAACTCAGTGTTTGATTATTTTTATTTCTTCCCATAAGCTTTAGAGTCTTACTAACAAAGAAAAAAAATTATTATTATATTAACTTTATTATAATTACTATATTATTATTTAAAATTATTATAATTATCCATCTGGCATGAAGTGAACCTAAATAAAATGCGCGAGATATTTTATATACAAATATTAAACATTTAATTATTTTACGATTTATACATAAAAGAATTTATGATAATTCTTGAAATCTCTTCAGTTTTAAACAATAAGTCATTGAAATAGTAATAAAATTTATAAAGTTATATTTTTTCAGCGAATTCTAGTGAATGAATGTACATGAAATGTATGATTTTGAGCAAATGAATGTACATGAAATAATTATTTTCAATTGTTTGAGTTATCGCTAACATTAATAATATTAATATAGAGTTTTCATTTATACATTTTTACATTAATTAGATAGAGGCATAAAAAATTTTCAAACATATAGTAAAACATTTCAGTTTTCAATCTAATAAAACACGTTGAGCTCTCACTGAGCTAGGTAAATTCTTTTACCTCCTGTCTGTAGGTTCATAATTATAGGAAAAAATAATTTTTATCATTTGATAGCTGTTTTCTCGAGTTTCGTTATTTAAAAAAAATAAGAAGATAATCTTATTCTTCATATAATTTTCCAAATGATACTCAATTATGGTTATGGCATGATGTCTATATGATGTAAATGTCAAAATGTTGTCAACATTTTTCAAATGACTAAAAGAATTAATGTTAATTCCTAAATGATAAATAGATTTACTTAATACCTAAGTAATAAATATATTGAGAAAAATAGAATCTTCTCAGATACAAGTTGTTGGGTTAAAAGAATTTCGATACAATATTCTACGCATAATTCATGGAAGTAAAAGACAAAAAAAAAAAAAACGTTTGTTAAGTTATTTAAAAAATGCATCAATATATCACCCGAAAATGAAGAATGCATATTGAAAAAAATATGCTGAATGTTGGCAATTGATTTTTTTTTACAGATATCCCTCAACTGTGAATTGAAACATTATTCAAAATTGCTCTTATGCGGATACATTTGAAAGAGAGGGTCAAATGCTAAATAAGCACGAAGACAGTAAACTATGTTTGAATATATTTCTTATGTAATGCGCTTCAACAATGACCCCAGGAAATTGAAAAAGTCACACTTTGACTTTCTGAGAAGATAGATGATAGCCGCTCCTCTAACGAACGCGTTTCTTAAAAGGGGCATTAATTTTTCAAAATTATCCAATAACTTTGGAAATCGCATGTCACGCATATTTCAGTTTCAAAACAGATTTTTCATCCCGGCTTAACGTCAATAATTTACTCTGAAATAAGAATGTTGTTTTCTTTGTAAGAAATCTGATCCTTCCTTCACGAAAAAGAAGTTTGTTTACTAATTAATTTTCCAAGGGAAGACAGGTTTATTTTGTATTTCCGATTGAGCTACATGATATAAATTTCTGTTTTGAAAGGTGTATGAATGCCTGAGAAAAGGCCTTGAGACTTTCAAATTTTCTTC
>JAPMOR010040368.1:5565-15668 GCA_026543865.1 Argiope aurantia
TAAGTACTTTATTTCAGTTGCTTGATCGCAGAAAAATTATTCCTAAAACCCCTGCGCTATATCTTGAGCTTCATTAGGTGAAATTAGGCTAAAATTGTCGAACATTTGAGTTATGAATGAAATTAAATGAACATAGCTGATAATAATAAAGGCCAAGAATGTCTTCTGTATTTTACCAGAACTATTTACGCAGAATGATATGCTCTTGGATGTAAGAGATCTTCGACCTTTCAGCCATTTCTGATATGTGAAAACAGTCTATAACGGTGGTTTCTTTCCAATATAGGTCCTAGAAGCGAACTCAAAATGCTACTGTATCATATTCCTGTATAGTTCGACATCATATCATATTCCTGTTTAGTTCGACATCAAATTATATTTCTGTTCAGTTCAACATCAAAAGATACTAAACTGTAAAAAAAGGCCATAAACATATTTTGGAGGTCATTCAAGTAATGAATTTAGTCGGATGACATTAAAGAAACATCGATACAGTAATTAAGTAAAATACTTTCTTCTGTCACCCAGTGAACATGATAATGGAACTATGATAATGGATGAGAGATAATACGTAAGAAAGTTAGATTAAAGGAAGGCACTAAGACAGGAATCCAAAATCTGATTTCTGTCAGCACCTTTAAAACTACCTCGAAAAATTTGATGTCAAGAACTACAAAGAACTGATAAATTGGATAAAATATAAGTTGTAACACTACATATAAATTGTTTCTTTAGAAGAGGGGGAGCTCTAA
This sequence comes from Argiope aurantia, assembly GCA_026543865.1. Classification (NCBI taxonomy): domain Eukaryota; kingdom Metazoa; phylum Arthropoda; class Arachnida; order Araneae; family Araneidae; genus Argiope; species Argiope aurantia. The sequence continues at coordinate 6,318 of JAPMOR010040368.1, forward strand.
AGAAGTACTTTCTCTACAACAAAAATAAAAATGTCACAAAACATTTGTCAGTTTTATTTTTTTATGCAGAAGCAATAGGTCTTTTTCTAAATTGCATCTTAAAGACTTTTAATTTGCTATAAGTACTATAAACTAGACTTAATTTTTTTAAAGTTTGAATACGAGGAACATATGAATGATAATTATTTGAGAGAGATGAGTTTACTTTTGTCCTCAATTGGCGAGTTTTATTTAAAATAAGAATGCATTTAAAGAAAATGGTTTGCGTGTGTGTGAGAGAGAAATAAATAAATTATGTTTGTCCTTTGCAGTATATTTTTTAAAAATTGTCTGAAAAACTTATCACTTGTCTCAATAAATTGATTATTCAGTAACCAGTTAAAAAAAAAAACTATTTACTTTCAATAAGTGTTCGTTTTTCTTTCTTGAAACCCCCCGGGGGGCATCTCGAAATGAGGATGAGATGCTTCCAGCATGGTGGTTGGATCTCGCCACCCTGGAGGGAACACTAATAGGTGGGGGATCTGACTCCTCCCATCGATGACGGGACGTACTTCCTTCGGGAAGGGTTGTACCATGGCCGGTGATGGCCCTTAGGACTCAACCACAGTTCCCGCCAATTGCTGTTGCGGTGGTCCGGTCATTCAGTTTTATGGTTTAAATCCGTGTGCCTTCGGGCGGGTCGGAGAGTTAGATGATTGACTTTCCTTTCTTGAAAGTAGTTGAAATGTAATGCAATAATATCATTCGCGATCTACTTCCTACAAACCGAATACGGCAAATACTTAACAAAGATGTGTTTCTAATAGCCGCTTCTTTTGCGTGGTGTCAGATGGGTTCCTTTACAGAAAATATGAAGCACACTTTATACTTCATGATTTGTAAAGTAAAAATCCTTTCTTCATTCAAAGCTCCTCAATATACTTTAGGCTTCTGCTGAAATGATCACTAACATGAATCTCTAAATCTCTAAAGGACAATACACACCATTCCAATCAAATTAAACTTTCAGTCACACTAAATTTTACCACCAAAATCATGAAATGAATTCACGTATTCTCTTTCTTTCTTCACGTATTTCCTGGCTCTTTCTTTCTTTTCCTGTTTTACTTTTACAATCGTTGAGTAAAACAGGAAATTTGAAATATTTTTGAAATTTGAAACAGGAATTTGATTCTATTTTTTGAAAAATTGTAATTCAGAAACTAATTCACTTATACATATATACCCCCCCCCCATCCCTCCAAAATATCTTAAAGCATCTTGGAACTAGAGATTTTTGAAGAGCTTCTATGAAAAAAATAAGTTAAATTAATGTGTACATCGTTACTTCAAATAGTAAATGATTTAGTTATGTAAATATTAAAAAAATTTCTTTTATAATTTATGTTGATTTATACATCATGAATTGAAATTTGTTATGTATTTTCGTAGATTTTAATTAAATTTGAAACGGAGAAAGTTGTCCAAATTCATACTCGATTTTCTTACGTTAAACGAAATACGAAATTCGTCATTCTTCTACGAATCGTTATTTCAAACACAGGATGCATTATTTATTTAGTAACCAGAATTATAAAAGCAAGTTTTTAATTTCACTACAAACTTTTTGGATCGCATGTCTTTTTGATATCCTTTTAATACAGAATTTTATCGTTCGATCAGAAAACTGAGTATGTAAGGATTTTAGACTACTTTTGAAACTTATAGTTGAAATTAATACTAAATATGCGATAGATATATTTCTACAGAGGCATTTGTAAGGGCTAGTAAATTTTTAAGCGATTCTAATAAAAATTAATAAATAATTTCTTTTTGCAAACAAAATAGGGGCAAAAAATTTAGTTACGTAAATCCTGAAGATGAGTTTATATTTTCACTACGTACTTCATATTGTATTCCATAACGTTTTGCTAAGATTTCAGCATTTAACTTATAATACAGTCATTTAATTCCTAGTTCGAATGCAGAAAGACATTTTCTTCACTCTCATGACTACCATTTAACACCTACAGGTGAGATTATTGCAGTCTCGCTACCGTGCCAACCAATTTAGTGAATATATTTCTATCCATAGAAGGGGAGGTATAGCAAAGGGGTGCCAAAGCAATTGAAGATAATAATAGGTCTGTGTGACATGCTAGGCGACACTCCCCCTCCCCGTACCTGAGCAGATGTTCCCTATATAAACACTACCACAGTTGCCGAATTGTTAGGCGCCGGCAGTTTTTTGATGAGCTTTCACACTACTGAGACAGTTGTATAATGAAAGGTGAGTCGCGTTTTACGTAATTATGGAAGCTAATCTTCCAAAGTGTGGCCAAATCTTCCGATCGAAGAAGCTGGTCTGCACTGAGGGTGTAAACCGTGGGTGTGCAACTTTCGTTGGCCCGTGCAGTTCTTTTCACAAAACAAAAAAAGAGACGACCGCACCCTTGTCTGAAGTGAAATTTTGTCACGCCCCACTTTCAAAAGCTAAAGTAAAATCTGATTTTTACCAGAGGAATTGTTATAAGACTGTTTCACCTTCGGCAATCAAAATTTAAAATTTGTTAATTAAATGAAAATTATGCTTAAAAACCTATATATTTAAGGCAGATGGAAGATTAAGCACTTCTTCCGTTTTTCAATTTTCATGCAATCTTATTTCAGGGTGTGCGTTCTATGTCACTCTTAAAAATAATCAAAATCTGTTATCAAAATCTGTTAATTAAATGAAAATAAGGCCAGAAACATATCTATTTACAGGCAGATGGAAGATTAAGAGCTTTTTTTATTTTCAAAGAAATACTATAATTGGGTGGGCATTCTATCTCTTTCTTAAAATAAATCTTTTAAGCCATTTCTTTTAAGTATTTACTGAATCACAGAAATTCAAACAGAAAAGTAAAATAAATTGTTAAGGATATATATGTATTTTTCTTCTGGTTCTTATAACCTATAACAAGAATAATTTTTCTAATGGCACAAAATTCTGATGTTATTTTAAAATACTATTAAATTGGTATCTTGGAAAAATTGTGTTTAGAATGGGAGGACAGTAATTAATTTACTTCTTTATAGACAATATCTGCCTATCTTCACGTATCATTATAGTCATATGCCAAAGTCATAGTACGTATTTGCAAACATTTACTTAAATATTGTTAAGTTGCACGGCTACACTATCTCTTTTCTCCTACTGCAAAATGTGCAATGGATTCCAAAATCAATTGCAATCTGCGTATTTGAAATATATCACTTTCCCAGTATACTGTAAAATGCGACTATACAAAATTTTGATTATATTCTACTTCGTGAAATATTTATTAAAATGAAATTTTTTTAGTTCCTTCAGGCATGAAAAAAACATTGATCTAAGGAATCCAGATCAGATATTTGTTGCGATTTTGCCAGAAATTGTTTAGAATTTCATTTTTCTCAATGTTGCTTGAAGATACCATTGCAGCATAGATTTCAAGATTTTCATCGTACATTTCACAGAGTTAAATTAGTTAAGCAGGATGCATGCAAGTTAAGCAGGATGAGAAATAAATTCATGTGGCGAAATAATGACCGTCGATAGCAGAAATGTTTCCACCTGCAGTTAGTGGTTTACAAAGAGTAGAGGTTTTATGACATTCTTTTACTCTCCACAAAGATGTCTTAATCAGTCGTAAACAATATCAAGATTACAACCTTACTTATCCTTATACAAGACTATCCTTATACATCGGATCAATCTGAATCCTTTTGGTAATAGAAAAGAAGAAATTCGTACAACAGAACAGCAAATCTTGTCTTTACCTTTCACGTATTCACATCTTCACTTCGCTCTTAGGCTCTCATTAATTTTAATATTTTGCTTAGTCCTCGCAGATATTAAATCAATGCATCTTTTCAGCAATGAAAAAGTAGCAATAATGGTACATGGATTTTTACACAGAAGCTGTATAGTGACTGACTTTTTAACTGATACACCAAGAGTTTTGTCTCAGTTATTTTATAATGATTCTGAGTGAAAAGTTTTATCGTATATGTGCTATTATTGATAAAATATACACAAAAAGTTTCTTTTCTCTGAAATTTATTAAAATTCTCACATTAAAAGACACATTCTAGCAAAAATTATTGAATGAGTGGGAAGAAATTGTTCCTGAGGAAAGTCGAAATTAGAACTTAATGAATTATTTTTTTGCATATTGCTGAATTTTAAACACGAGTTTTAGTATGGGACTAGTTTATAACGTTTTTGATGCTTGTAATACTGAACTACACGTATTAGGCATACATATTTAAACTGGTTGATAGACTATTTTTGATCAAAATAGTCAATCAGATTACTCTTTTGTCTGCGTGAAATAGCATAATTCGTTTACATTTGCAAATGTAAACCACATTTAAAAATTGTTCAATTTTTTGTACATAGCAATATAAAATATAAAATAGATCTTCAATGAAAAAAATGTTCAGAGAAGCCTTGAACTAAGTAAAATAAAGGGCATATTTTTAAACATCTCTTGAATTTGAACCAGTCAGAATTGACTTGAATCTTGATATTCACCATTCTTTAAATATAGTATATCTATATGTTACAGCCAAAGCCCGAAATTGGCCAGTTAGGGAATTGGCTGACCAATTCGCGTTTTGGTCAACGTTGCTGTAAACTTACCGGCCAATATCCGATCTTTTCTTGATTTCGGGATTTGACCTGCCAATTCGCGAAGTGGCTTGAGACGATCGGCCAAAGTAGGAAGAAAGGAATCAAGAGTAGATTGTTTTACACACTATCAAAAATGAAGTATTTAAAAATGAGTACTTCTGGTTACTGTTTTTTTTAAAGTACAATTGTTTCAGAAACGAGTTCAAATATAAGTGACACCTCTGAGTTAAAAATAAGTTTTTAATATATAAAAATATGATCTCGTGTTATTCTGTTCTCATATTAAAATCATAATAGAAATGATTCAGTGAACGTATATGCTGTAACAACGTGAAGATTAGATTTTCGCCCTTCAAAATGAACGAATTATAACTTGAGTAAAGACGTTGCGTATCGTGTAAAAGGCAAATTGAGTACTCAATTTTCAACTACCTTTAAGGGTGATCCTTAGTCTTTTTCCGCTCTATGAACCTAATGTTAAAGATCCCAGATTACATTGTCTCCGCTTCAAAAAATATGAAATTTTTTTGTAAAGGCAAATAGCAAATATAAGGGAAAATTAAAACAAATATGAACGAAAAATAGTTTTGTTGTTAATATCATTTAAAAACACTTCTTTGTTGGCGCCATCTGTCGAATTTCACCTACAACATGTCCTTATTTATATTGGCGACCAGCCGGTTCGCAGTATTAATGATCGCTATAATTTTCAATTAATGTAACTTGTTCTTTTAGTAGCTTTTTCAGCAAAAGACTTTTGAGCTTCATATTTATGCCTTATGTAGGCTTTATGTAGTCCTTAAACAGTTCTGTTCATTGTACTACTTATCACTTTCTCTAATGTTCTGTCATCATTCATAAAATTTCCACTTTAAATTAAAGTGGAAATGTTAAACTGCAATCAATATAAAAGCTTTTTATACTGAAGCTAACCATGTCTTTTTTTTTATATATGAGAATTGAAATCAGGGTCGTTCGGCAGTGAATTTATAAGTGCACTGCAGAATAATTTATATAATATCTTAAAGAATTATTCAACAAAAATTTCTCTGATACGTCGTAAAATTAATTTTTTACTTTCAAAAGATTTAAATGATGCAAAAAAATTTATTTTATTTCAGTCAATAAATGAACTTATGAAAAAATTACGAATTTTAAATTTTACACAGTCCTTTGGTCCTAAGGAATCCTATTCTGCGAAATACTCTTGACACTTCAACTTTTAAATAAATAAATAAACTTCCCTATCTTCTGCGATAAATCTGACCGATTTATGAAGTTTTTATGTATCAGTTTTAGAACAAGCAACATTTTTATAATCACAGGCCAATCACTGTCGAGAAACCCTGGCAGAAGATTAGCGTATCTTCATTGAGACTGTCGGTGAAGTAGTCTAAAATCGCCAGTTTTTATAGAAGAGTGATATTGAAATTTCATAAATAAATCAGTTTTAGTGATTGATTTAGTTGATTGGAGTTCATAATTTTTATTTAAAATATTGGTGTCTCAGGAATATTTTGTTAAATATGATTCAAAGAGCAGAGGACCTATGTAAAAATTTAAAATTCCTTATTCATCGAAGCATTTATTGACTAAAGTTACATTAAATATAATTATTTAGTTCCTTTAGACAATTTTGTTAGCAAATGTATGCCCCAAATTAGCTGATGGTCGCTGATTAGAATGATAATCCCAAATAATAATCATGTTTGCCTAAAATTAAATTGTTTTATTGAATTAATAATATAGATATTGTTACAGCTCATAGAAAACTTTTCCTCCTTTTACTTTTCAGGAAATATCTCATTTCATTTTTTCTAATTTTATACAGACACCAGCCGAAAATTACAATTTCATTTATTAAATTTGCAATAATAGTTGATTATATTTTAATTTAAGCTTCTATCAATGTGATGGCTAATTTTTTTTTAATTTGACGTGCTCGTGCAGATTAAATTTTATTTTTAGAGATTTTATTTTGAGAGAAATATATTATTGAAAAATATGGTTAAAATATTTCTTTAAAAAGCATAATTTATAAATTAAAATTTCATGTTTTCATAAAGTAAAACATTGGTATCATTAAAAAGATAATTTTTTGAGCTTTAATTTGATGCAAAAATCGATTTTGTGCTGTAATATTTTCTGAAGTTGTAGCGAAAAAAACGTCGAAATTACGCTTAATTTTTAATTAATTAAAATTATAATTAAAAATTTTAAAAAATCGCTCCAAGGTGCACATTTCCGACCTCCAAGGTAAATTTGCTATATTTGCAAACTTGCAAGGTATATTGCAAGGTAGATATGCAAAATTTAATAATTGCATGTCAAACGGTTTGGACTGCAGAGCGCCAACACACACACACACATTGAGCTTTATTTATAAGTATAGATTATCACTTCGGGCTTTGTCCAAGAATTCCCAGCCACTTCGCGAATTGACCAGCCAAAGTAGAATATACAATATTAATTGCAAGTACTTCGGACTTTGGCCAAACTTCTTGGCCAAAACGTGAATTGGCCAGCCAATTCGCGAACTGTCCGAACTTCGGACTTTGGCCGTAACACACACATATATATATAATTGAACGAATATTGACATGATAAAAATTTTGAAACTCCTACAATTTCAAATAATTAACTGAACAAGCAGCACTCCTTTTTTCCACAAAATTGTAAACGATGCAAATGGAAATCATATAAATATGCATTATAAGCTTAAATATTTATTAAAATTTGTTTGAGGAAACAAAAGAGGAAGAGTTTATGCATTTAAAAGAAATGGTCGTCTTTAATCGAGCGGAAATCGTGACATTCTTTGTTACTAAAAGATCCCCCCCCCCCCATTTTTTTATTAACTAATCATTTATCTTTGTCTCGTATGGTCAATTTATCACTGGAGTGCGAGGCATAGTTGCAGAAATGAAACCCCGAGTGGCCTTAAAATGGTGAATGATTCATGAAGAGAACATCTAATTTAGATGCAATCACTTTACTGATCTATTTTAGAATCAAGAGCTAGTTATGAAGTTACAATACACGCAAGATAAATGGACGCAAACGTATTTTACGCATTCCATTTAATTTAAAGCCTTACTCGGAAAAAGTGTATGCAATTCGAAAGCGAAAATTATAAGATAAATTAATTTTCAATCTCGACTCAGATTGAGCATCCTCGTCACGTGCTTGAGGTGGAGTCATTTGTAGCCGTAATAAAAGCTAATAAAGTGGTCAGTTGGAGCCTACACTGCAGAGTTACTTATTAGGAGATAGGGTCGGCTGGTTGTTCGTTCTTTTGATGCTCGTTAGGAATTGCTCAAAAACTTTAAAAAACATAATCGGTAAATTACATTTATTAGCGCAAAAGCTTTCGGAATATTGATGGAGCGCTATTTGTTACCAATAAATGAGATAACGCAGTATGGACGCTGCATTTGTAATGGGAGGTATCAGAGCGAAACATCCCACGTCTAGTCAAACGTGAGCTCTCATTTGAGCTTTAAAAAAGTAATCATGGAATAGAGTGTATATTAAAAAATTATGTGAAACCAGTACATGTCAACCCTATACTTTCAGCCACTTCTGAAATTTTCAGTTTTCTTGATGGTTTGGTCTTACATCATAGAGTTTGGGGCATCCATTAGAAATATTTAAAATGATGAAATATTTAAGACCGAAATTTTAGAGATTTTTTTTTTCTTCATTCGTCTGCAAAATTTTTATTGACTCAACTGCTGTTTTATTTTCATTATTTTATATTTCTTAAATACAAAATGATAAAATTAGTTTTTAATTATTAGGAATCTTTTAAGCTATCCATTTTACCTTTCATTTTGAAGGAATTGAAAAGGCTTTGGGTGATTAAACTTACTATTCAGCTTTAAAGAAAAGCCTACATTTTATACGACAGAATGAATGAAAACTTTTTCCGAAACTGATGCTTGTCTTGGAAAAAAAAAGAATCTAAATAGTAAAGCAAGAAAACTAATCCTATTATTCCAAAATATATACCCATTATCTATCTTCATTAAAAAAAATTTTCTTTCTCGTATGCTAAGTATACAAAATAAAATAAATTTATTATCAAAATATTTGATATCAGGATTTTGATAATTCTACACATTTTATGATTCCCTATTTTTTGCTATTATTTCCTTCGTCCCTTTTATTTGTCTGTAAACATGGTAAATAAAACGTGGAACTAGATAGATGTAAAAGTGGAATTTGATACATGATCTTTACCATAAAATAGTTGATGATATTATATTTTGAACGAAATACGCGGACGGAAAGTCCGCCTTTCAATGCACATGTGAGCACAATGATTCAAAGGTGGTTTAAATTAGACGTTTGGTTTTATCACAAGATGGATAAATTGGTCATTTGATTTAAATTGATATTTTGGTTTTATCGTTGCAAAAATGTAAAGTGTCTGTCATTTCGTGTGTATATAAAATGCAACAAGCCACAAAAACGAATTTTAGCTTGTGATCTTAAAACTTATTTCGTACATTAGCATCAAATATTGAATTAAATCTAGTCAACTATCTGTCTATCTATGAGTATGTGACACAAAAATGCAACGAACTCAAAAGATTAAACTTAACATACTATCTTAGCATACTATATTCTTTATACCAAAACTGTCAATTTGTATCACTTTTGGACCCAGTTGATAAAAATTACTTTCTCGATTCTTATTCTCTGAC